>JAJEJO010000721.1:399594-434458 GCA_020662805.1 Glaucomys volans | reverse complement strand
TACCTGGATAATCCAGGATAATCTTCCCATCTCAAAATTCATAATCTAATCATGTCTGCATTGTCTTTGATGTCACGTAAGGTCACATTTACTGGTTTGGAGGAGTAGTATGTGGATATCTTTGGGGAGGTCATTATTCCCTTTAACATTCTCTGCCCCTGTGATAGCTCATGTTCATCCCATATCCAAAGTATATTCATCTCGTCCTAACATTCTCCAGAGTCTCAACCATCACTCATTCAAAGTTCAAATTGTCTTCTAACTCCTGTCAATTAAAAAATTCCAGACCTCATCATCTAAATCATCCTAATCAGGTACCCATGAGACTCAAAGAATGATTCATTCTGGACCAAATACCTCTCTATGTGCACCTGTGAAATTAGAAAACAAGTTATCTCCTCTCACAACACAATGATGGCATATGTATATGATACCAATTATTCTATTCAAAATAGGAAAAAAAAAATGAATGAAAAAGAATGTATCATCAGCCTTAAGCAATCTTGAAATCCAGCAGGGCAAACTCTATTAGGTTTTGAGGCCTGGCAGCAATCTTCTGTGGCTCTCAGCTCCACTCTGTGGGCCTTTATTCTGTCTACAAACTGATATTTGAAGTTTCCTTCTTTGCTTTTTTTTCTGCCTGTTTAGAGAATTTTTTTTTTAGTTATTCTTTAGGGTAGGTCTGCCCGCAAAAAAAAAAAAAAAAAAAAAAAAAAAAAATCTCTATTTTCCTTCTGAGAATATCTTGATTTTCCCTTCACTTGTAAAGGAAGTTTGCACTGCAGCTTGAAGAGAAAAGGTGCACTTGAAAATGTGCCATTTCCTTCTGGTTTCTGATGAGAGGTTCATAGTTAATCTCATTGTTTTTCCATTTTCACTAAGATTACGTTGCTTACTCCTTTTAATATTTTTTTCTTTTGTCTTCAGGTTTCACAACCCTCACTACGATGTGTCATTGTGAATTTCTTTGACTTTATCCTGTTTGGAGTTCAATCTCACGAATCAATCTTCTAGAATCTCTAGGTGCATGCTTTTTGCCAAATTAGAGAAGGTTTTGGCCATAATTTCTCCAGGAACCTTTTTCATTCCTGTCTTCTTTCTGGAACTCTGATAACCTGAATGCTCACCATTTTAGTATGTAGTCTCACAGGTCCCTGCAGTTTTGTTCATTGTTTTTAGTACTTTGCTGTTCAGAATGTGTGATTTTTACTAATCTGTCTTCTAGTGCATTCTTTCTTTCCTCTGTCCTCACCATTCTGCTATTGAGCCTGTTCATCGAGGACTTTCATTTTTGTATTATATTTTCAGTTCAAAAATTTCTGTAAAGCTCTGCTTTGTATTTCCATTTGGTTTGTCTTCTCTTTCTTTGCTCTACATTTTCTATTTCTTTGCTGAGACTTTCATTTGTTTTAATAATGTTTATAATTGTTGTTGAAGCATTTTTATGATGGCTATTTTAAAATCTTTTCCAGATAATTTTTTTATTCTTACTTTTGGCATCCATTGATTGTCTCTTTTCATTCAGTTTGAGTTCTTTCTGGTTGTTGGCATGATGAATAATTTTCACATTGAACCTGTATACTTGGGGTATTTGGTTTGTGACTCTGCATTTTATTTAAACCTGTTTTAGCTGTTATCTGTTGACATTGGGCAGTGTTGTATTATTTCCAGATGAGGTAAAGGTGAGGGTTCCCCATTTGTCCTTCATTGGTACCCACCTGAGGGGTTCCTTGTACTTCTGGGAGGGGTAGAATTCTGGTCCTGAGGGATTGCCACTGACACCGCAGCAGGAGTATGTTTCTTACTGCCTGAAGGGGACAAAAGTCTTGGCTTTCTCCTCAGTTTTCCTTGACCTCACTCTGAGAGGAAGAGCTTTTGATGATGGTTGAAGTATTACAGGCTGACAAGGGTGGAAGTCTAAGGTCACTGCTTGGCTTTGTCTCTCATTATCTCAGCGGGTATGTTTGGAGGACCTCACCACAGCATCATGAGGGCTGAAGTGTGGGTTCCTACTTGGCCTTTTCTACGGAGTGGGTGGGAATAGGGCCTCAGGTTAACGTTTTTCTATTTGACCATGGTTGGGTGATTATTTCTAGAAGATTTTTATTTTGCTATTTTATCTTTCACCTGGTTCTTTGGCCAGATGGAGCAGGATTTTGCTAGGGGTTTTGTTGTTGTCATTGATTTTTTGTTTTTAGTCTGTGCCTTTTAATATTTCTGGGTTACCAGCTTCAAGTTTGAGAAATATAAAGAAAAATGAAACAAACAAAAATCCAGGGAACTTACTACTGTGTTCTTCAGCTCCCAAGGTCTTTCCTAGTCTGGGTGATACCTGGACTTTTAGCTGTATGTGACAGGAGGAATATGGAAGAGTTTGTCTACTGCTTCCCAGAAGCATACGTCTTCTAAATAATTCTGGAGGAGTCTAGTTTTTCAGGTTGACGCCCTATTACTGTGTTTAGAATTTCCTAGGTTGAGTCATTTATGTAAATATTATATGGAACTAGTGTTATGTTATATGACTCTGAATAAGCCAGTGTAAATAGCTCCTATTAAATTTGGATGGTCTTCTAATAAGTTAAGTGGCTCTTCTGCCCGAGTCCCAGTAATATGTCATATGGATTGGTCCCATTTCAACTTGTGGGTTCTCAGATCTTATTGGATGATAGTCATGACATACTCCATCATTAATGGATGCATATTGATTAGGCCTTTCAGAAAATCATATTATACATCTTGATGTCAGAAAATCTTGAGGTAATCAGTAGTTTGATAGTATTCCACCAAAAACTTTGTTTTATTTTCAACAGTAAGTATACCTTATTTATTTATTTATTTATTTATTTATTTATTTATGTTCTTAGCTTTTACAAGAATTATTGAATTGAAATTGTTCTAGTCTTTAAAGGTCAAATATTTTGTAGTTTTGGAAATTAAGTACTAGTATAAAAGTAGAATTATTAAATAAAAACCTCTGAAGATTTATTTTTGTTTACCTACAATTTACAGAACCCATTGTGGCTTGGAGGTAGGTTTGTAACTCTCAACCATTTTGCCATGACAGTTTTCAAATGACCTCAACTCTATAAGTACATTATAGAAATCATGAAATTCTTTTTGAAAGTGCTTTTCCATATGTTTCTAAGAAAAATAAAAAGGAGTATACTTTTATTCTAACTCCAAAGCCAAGTTGTAGAATTTAGTTCTACGAATTCAAAATCTTTACAAGCCTGTTTTTTGTAATTGCCTTCTTCAGTGTACTGCTCTCTGTATGTACTGGGATTTGGAGAAGGTTTCATCTCAAATTTGGGAGATTTGGAAGCTGAATTCAATTTAGTTCTTCATGACCTTCAAATGCACCTATTGCCCCAGCAATCCTTTTGTGCTCCAGTTCTGTAGAAGGCACGGGACCATTTATGAGTCTTTTCATTTGCTTTACTGGAAGCTTAGAGGGTCAGCATTTCATCATTTCTCTAAATTTTGCCACCTTCTCCTCAGATGGGGCTGAAAGTCCCATGGTAGATCTGCGACCATGAGAAAAAGTTATTAAATTATTTAATTATTTACAAAAGTTATTTAATTATTTCTATTTTGTTTCTCTCACCAAATTAGACAGATAAACTCTAATTTGTTGTTTTCCCCCAACCTGTTAGGATCTTCAATGCTGGCCAATAACATTCCAGGTATATATCCATGAGAATTATTTTCATTGTGCTTGGGTTCAATCCCTCTGATTGTGATCTATCCTATTTCCATCCCTTGTTCCTGAGTCATAGTGCATCCCACTTCTATGTGTTCTTGTTCTAGTTTTAGCTCTGCTCTCTTATTTTTCTCTAGCCATAACCCCGACATGGTGTATGTGAATACATCTCCCTGAAGATACCCATCTGTTGCCTCAGCTCCTGATTGCCTCTAGCCCTAGAGGCCACGTCTATGTGCTGCATCCTCCTGCTGGGACCCTAGCTTTTCCTCTGAAACAATGCAGGCTCTAAAGTGTCTGGAAGATGAGTGAGCTTTCTCTTGCCTTTTGAGCATACCTTATTCTCACTGCCCAGGTATCATTTTAATTTCATTGAAAATGGAGAAAAATGTGCACAGAAACTTAACCTAAGGATAGCCAACTTAGATCCATTAATGTTCCATAAACTAAGATTTCCCTTTTAAAATATTTAGTGGCCTCACCATGATATGTTTTTATGATACAGAAGCTCATCTATCCTGTGTGGCCCTGTGCTTATGTTCATCTCATAAATTGCTATTTCACATTTTGATTAGAATCTGAGATTTTAATTCTTATTGCTGATAGTTACAGTGCCATTCACTGGGGAGGCTATAGAGTGTGAGCCAAACGAGCTCTAGTGCTCGAGTCAGACTTCCTGGGTCTAAACTGGCTTCTGTCCTTTACTAACAGTGTGGACTTAGGCAAGTGAATTAATCTTCCTGAGATCATTTTATTATCACAAACTGGGAATAACAATGATAATGAAATTTATGTCTTAGGGTTTATTGAAAATTAAATACTGTATAGGAAGGAAAATCCTTAGCACAATTCCTGCCATATAGTAAATTCCCAATAAATGCTGTGATTTCTAAATTATATGTTCATACAAAATTCATATTTAGAATTCTAGCTGAGTTTAACACTACCAGTCAATCAGAGCCATTAGGCTTGTTTAGTTTTACATTTCCAGATAACTAAAAAGATCTATGTTGAACTGTCAGCCACACACCTGAAGACAGTTCTCTATAAATAATGAGATTCACCGTGAAGGTTACAAGTTGCCTATGGAGGTTTATTTCCAAAACTAAGCATAAATGTGGTTCTTAGGGTATATCATCAGGGAAAGTAAAAGAAAAGTAAATTCTTGGGCCCAACTCCTGACCTACTGAATTGGAAGCTCTGGGTTGAGTCCCAGTAAACTTGTGCTTTCATAAGTCCTGCAGGGGATTCTGACGCACATTCAAGTGTGAGGACCCCTGCTGGGTGACGGTCTGAACCCCTATGCACTTTCTGTCTCGTGGTTCTTGCTCCTCTCCTCACCGTTCTTCCCGCTGTCATGCTCTTCAGATTCCTTAGCTGTTGGGGACTTAAGAGACTCAACATAGAACTAAAGGTTTGTGTTAGATTTAGGGGAAAAACATTTTTTAAGATCTTAGAAAGAAAGGTCTAAAAGGAGAAAAAGTCAACAGCTGAACCAAGCATTCACATCTCCTGGGAATAGTCACTAGAATTGTCTTGATTATGTCATTTGATTATTTGCTTTTCTGTTCAATAGCAACAAGGCCTTGGGATCTTTATTTTCCTTTCTTGGAAATAATCCTGCAGAAAGCAGGATTTGTTAGAGTCTATGACTGCCTTGTGGATTCTTATTTTAAGGAGCCTCTTAATTTAATCTTCATATAATCCTTTTTTTTCTGTTAGTGTTCCAATGCTTATTTCAACACAAGAATAAATTTAGAGTGACTGCTTAAAAGCATTTTGGCTTCTTAAAAGCATTTTGGGTACAGCCTGGGCAGTTGTAAATATAATTTCATTTATTCCAAGCAGATAATTTCTGGATAAACAGTAATTCAGTTGCTAAAAGCTATCTTCATCATGTTTTTACATTTTTCTAAGCATGCAAAGTGAAGCATAAACATTATATAGAATTGAGAAAGAAAATATTGGATATTATGTAAATTTAGTATATGAATTCTCAAGAAATAGCATGTTCATTCCATTTGCTTATATGAGAATACTAATATATTTGAATACCCAGGGAGAGAATTAGCTTTAGCGTAGAGGGGACTGCCTAACACTAGGTCTGCCACCTCCTTGGCATGGTATTTGGGTAAGTTGTTTAATATACTAAAACTCCAATTGCTCATGTTGAAAATGAAGAGAATAAGGTCAATTTCAGACGTCATCAAGGAGTAAGAAAGATAACAAAGGTAAACTATCTGGCATACAATAAGAGAGCTCCAAAAATATTGTCACTACATCTGAGGCATTTTAAACATTATGTGGTTTTGATTTGCTTTCAGTAATCTTTCTAATTAATGTGGAAACTTATATGCATACAATTTATGTTTCCTTCTTTGAGTTTTTCAATTTCTCTATGAGGAATATAAAACAGATCTCTTTGAAAATCCATTTTAATAGAGAACGTGTTTCGATGATCAGCTTTTGGTCAGGTAGAATACTGATTCATAAAACTTTGGAATTAGATGTAGGAGTGCTTGATCTGGGACACCATCTACTTCCCTCTTTAACAAATAAGCCATCTGGGTCCCGATAGTGGAAACAACATGTCCAGGGCTTCATAGTTTGCATAATGTCACTTGGGAACTGTTAGATGACAGAAAGAAATATGTCATCTCACATCTTCAAAGCTCATTAGCTTGGCATATGAGGCCCTGTATTTGGACTTTATTTGTAGTTTTACCATATTGCCTTCTGTGTCTGGAAGACTCCTACCATTCTCCCATTTTCAACATACTAATTGTGACTGTAGATCACAGAATAGGAGCTTTTGCAGGCCTTACGATCACATTTCTACCTCTCACCTCATGCACACCCCCAACCTGTGGTGCTTCTACATCAGGTGTTTTTCATAACTCACTGCATGGTATTATAATGATATATTGATATGTCTGTCTACTGTATTATAAAACTCACGTGTTGGCTGCACGTCTTCTCTTTTGTTAGTATCTAGTATAGGGTTGGGCACATTTTATACATTCAGCAAATGCTTCTTGAACTGAGCTGTTGCTTGGCTTCTGTGAGTTGCTGTTCAGATTGTCTTCCATGTCACTGAAGCCTTTTCTTCTAATACTGTACTTTAAGACTTGAATGTGTGTGACTCAAGGTTTATCTGAAAAAACAACCACAAAATTGAACTTATGGTTCACAGACCTGAGTTCTGCTTTGCCAATTTGATGTCAAGGAAATATAAAAACTTACAATGTTTAAGTTGAAGTTAAGGAAATATAAAAGCTTGTAATGTTTAAGTGCCTTGGTTTCTTACTTTTTTGTATGAAATAATACATAGGAAATAGCATAAAACCTAGATTTACTCTTCACATATTGATATAATGCAAGTACCCCATCTTCCTCTCCCCTGTCTCTGCTACAGACTGAGAAACAGAACATTGCCAGCCCTCAGATCTAACCTTGGTCACCAGCCCTGATCACCACCTCCTCTCCACACTAAAGATAACCTACATTCTGACGTTGTTGACAATCCATCTCTACTTTTCTTTATATCTTTACTATTCAAGTATATATTCGTAAGGATTTTAGATTAGCTTTGCCTGTTTGTGTAGTTTATATAAGTTCATTTGAACTACATGTGTATTCTGTACCCATATGAGTCTGTGTACAGAATATGATTAATTTTTTGTTGTGGGAGAAAACATATAGTAGCCACTCTTTTAGCATTTTTAAGTGCACAGTTCAGTAGTTAAGTATATTAACATGGTCGTGAAACAGATCTTAAAAACATGAAGTCTTACACATACAAACAATCTTCTTTTCTCTCTCCTTCCAGCCCCTGGAAGCAACTTCTACTTTTGGTTTCTATGAATTTGACAACTTGGGCTACCTGGTATAAGAGGAATCATATAATTTTTATCTTTGACTGAGAATTAGGACTTCACATTTTTTTTTTTAGGGAGCACAATTCAAACCATAAAACTCAGTAAACATTCTTTGTCAGCATTCACATGGTATTTAAATGAATACTTGTTGACCTGACAATTCAGAAGTCTTTATATTTTTGTGGAGAATATGTTCTGTGGGGATGGGCTGCTGTAGGCCAAAGGAGGGTACAGAATGTTATGCATTTGTTGAAAACAAAGGGAACAGTTCCAGCCACTCTTCACTTAAAAAGAGATATTCCACTTTGAACCAAATGGAGACCTATCACAGTAGTGATACCCTACCTTGCAGCTGAAGACAGCATCGTGGTGCTGTGCCATATGCCACCTGTGTGCCACATGCCACCTGGGGCTCCTCGAGCACTTCTTTCATCATTACTGCCCAGATAAATTTCAGTAAGCAATTACAGTCATTCAGCCAAGAAACAGACACCTACTATAGATTAGTGCTCATTTACTGAAGATGTGACATTGAACTCTGTGGTCCCCAAACCTAATCGTTTTCTTGATAGGATTTAGTTTTGTCGTTTCTTACAATAGAGTAGATATTACAAATCAGAATAACCCTGTCCACTTACTTGTTGACCAGTCTGATGAACTACTTGCTAGCAGTTAGAGCAGGGTAAAGTTAACTATTGGCTGGATTTCAGGCAGCACAGAAAGCTGGTATCACTGATCTCGTTTTGAACCTGATGCACTTTGTAAATAGAAAGCAGAAATACTGAGGAATACTAGAGGAGAGTTGTCATTCAGTGAATCATTCAAATAATAAAAGGCCCAGAGCAGCTGCTCCTAAGCTGTAATCTATGGACTGTGTGAGGTCTCAAAACTCTCAAAAAGGTTGAGGTCAAATCTGCTTTCATAATAATACTAAAATGTCATTTTCACCATCACCACATACTGATGGTGCAAAATCAATGGGAAAATCTGCTGGTGCCTTAGGGAAAAAACCAAGGCAGTGGCCTCAAACTATTCTCCACCACAATGCACATGGGCAATTAAAAGGAAAAGTGACCATTCTCGATGAAGCAGCAAAATGTTGATTTCATTGAATTTTGATCCCTGAATACATGTATTTTTAATATTTTGTGTTAAAAATGGAATGCATTCATGAAACACTTCTATCATATACTAAAGTATAATAATTGTCTTGAGAAAAAGAAATTATGTGATTAAGTCTTAAGTGGAACTAACCACTTATGAAATATCATTTTTACTTGAACAAAGTACACACAAAGCATGGTTATTCATACTTGTGCATTTGGTGAACTGCCATTTTTGTGAAAATGAGATGAGCCTTTTCTTCAACAATAAACAATGCACAGCAATTATTGCTAGTAATGACATTCAAGGGAATATCAGAATTTTGGAAAACTTGTATTTGCCATGGTGAGCTTGACAGTTTCCCACTCGCTGAAGACTCTCTTAATGAGATCAATGATCATATTAATGAAAGTGACTTTTTTGGTATGTCATTTTATTTCATTTACTTTTTATTCTTAATTTACATATAAAATTGTACATATTTATAGGGTACCATGTGATGTTTCAATACATGTTTAAATTATATAATGTTTGTATCAGGGTAAGTATACTTATTTCCATTTATTATTTCTTTGTGGTGAAACCATTCAAAGTCCTTTGGCTTCTTTGAAACATATAGTGTATTATCATTGTCTATTGTTACCCAACTGTAAGAACACCAAACTTATGACTCCTATGTAATTGTAATGTAGCATCCATTGATCAATCAGCCTTTGGCCACCACAATACTCCTTCTTAACTTCTAGGAGATTATTATTATTTTTTTTTAGATTTTGCACATGAGTTAGATCATGGGGGCATTTGTCTTTCTATGCTTCGCTTGTTTCTCTTAACATAAATATCCTCCAGTTCCATCCATGTTACAAAAAATAACAGACTTTCATTCATTTTTATGGCTGAATAATATTTCATTGTGTATATGTACAACTTTCTCTTTATCCATTCACCAGTTGATGGACACTTGGTATGTTTCCTTTCTTGGTGGGAATTATTTTACAATAAATATGGGAGTGCATATGTCTCTTTGATCTATTGATTTAATTTCCTTTGGATATATATATATATACCACGTAGGGAGATTGCTGGACCGTATGGTAGTTCTATTTTTGCCTTTTAAAGAAATTTACATGCTGATTGCCATAATGACTGTACTAATTTACAATTGAATGTGATTTTTAAATATTATATGATGAAAGTTACTAACATTTGGAGAATCTGAAAAACTCATGAAACAATATTTTCCAAATGGCTGAAGCACAATATTACAAAATCATGTGTCAAAACCTACCTGAGTTTTACACTCAAAACATTGCAGTGGGACTGCAAATTGGTGCAACCACTATGGAAAACAGTATGGAGATTCCTCAGAAAACTTGAAATGGAACCACCATTTGACCCAGCTATCCCACTCCTCAGTTTATATCCAAAGGACTTAAAATCAGTATACTATAGTGATGCAGCCACATCAATGTTTATAGCAGCTCAATTCATCATAGCTAAACTATGGAACCAACCTAGGTGCCCCTCAACAGTTGAATGGATAAAGAAAATGTGGTATATATACACAATGGAATATTACTCAGCCTTTAAGAAGAATGAAATTATGGCATTTTCCATCAACTGGATATATCAGCAGGGATTTTACACATTTATATAAATGTCTAACATTTATTTATAGGCAAGATTTTTTTGGGGGGAGTGGACTCTTTTATAGCTTACTAAGTAGATTGTACCATCTCCAATATTCAAATACTCAAGAAAATATGCCTGCTTTGTCTTTCTTCTTGACTTTAGGCACAGAGATTTGACCTTTTATTACTTTCTCTTAGGAGGACTGATTTTGTGTTTAACCAACTTCCCTGCAAAGTTAATTATTACTTATGGCTTGACATTTTTTAGATGCATCAAAAGAATTTCTAGAATCCTGTATTTCATATGCGTTATGCAGGTCCACCATTTCTTACCTTGGTAAAAATGAGATACTTCTGAATGTAATCTAAACACTAAATTTCAAATGTTGGTCAGATGATAACTAGTACAGAGAGAATGAATCTCACAATTCTATTTACAAAGCCACAGTTCCTAAAAGAATCTATATCTGAATCATTTTTGAAGATCTGTGTTCTTCAAATCCTTCCTTTGATCATTTATTGACAATTTCCTAATGAGTCATCTACTTTTGGAGCTAACATTCATACTCCAATAGAAAGAAATCTGATGAAATGAAATGAATGGGAAATACAATTTATGTATGAATGAAATATTGATGCACATAACATAAGCTGTGTCTGTTGTCCATACTTTTCTGAAATTAAAAACTGAAATCTTGGGGCAACAGGAAATACTGAAATACAAAGTGAACCATTAAGGCTTAGCTATTTGTGCAAATCAAAACTACTAATTTAATCATGTGTGTACCAGTGAAAGTCATTGAAATTGATACCTACCTCCAAGTTTTACACACAGATGAAAAATATTTCTACATCTAACACCTAAAGTTTTTGCAACTTTCATCTATAAGACCTCTCATAGGAACTCACTTATCTTAACTCCTTAAATCTTTCCATTATTTTAAGTGTTCAATGTTGCATACAGCCTTCATGAAATGGTCCTGTGCTTATAGGGACACATTTCCCCTCTTCTCCCTGAGAACTCAATATTCTAGTCATGGTGAACTCTAAAATTTCCTAAACATGACAATCTCTTTCTTTTATATTCAAAACCCTTTATATATAATGCTCTCTATATTCCAAAATGCCCCTCATTTTCCCCCCGAGCCAACATCTAATCATTTTCTCAAAATAATTGAAATAACATTTTATATAGTACTTACTGTAAGGAAGGTAATATTTAAGCACTCTGATATATTTAAATTCATTTAATCCTTAAAATGATTCTATGAGATAGGTACTATTACTACTCCCATTTTAAAGAAGAAACTGAGCAACAGAAAGATAAAATACTAGCCCAAGTTCATCCAGCTTGTAGATGGTGGAGTCATGCTTTGAATCCAGGCATCCTGGTTCTAGAGTCCCCACTCTTGATCATCTTACAATGCTGACACCTTCTGTGAATGTCTCTGAGCACAGAAACGCTTTGATCTTTGTTACTGGCTCATACTTTGGTTGTAGCACTTGTACTGCTGCCAGGAATCATTTTCATTTCTAGTCCCTTAGGGGTAGACAGTAAAACTGTTAAGAAACTGGGTTTTATCCAGTTTCATATACTTGGTAGGTTACCTGGGAAGTGCTTGTTGAAGAAATGGACTGGACAATTTGGAACAAAGCCAGAAATGAAAACTAAAGCATTGAATAGTATGTCCTGCTTGAAAACTGGATTGAAGTTCTAGATACTTTTCATGGACAGACTGCTTTTCAACAAAATTTCACTTTTCTCATAATCAGAGTCAAAGACAATTGTAATTTGACACCCATTGTAATTTGTGAATGTTAGAATGAATTACAGAATTTCCATCATTCCTCCCCTTTTTGTTAAGGAAACCGAGTCAGCCCAGTGAATTGACTTCTTCCAAATCAGAGATTTATAGCAGGGTAGGGATAAGAACCTGGTCCTCCTGATCCCCAGTGTAAATTTTCCAGTAGGAAAAGTGAAACTTCTTCCTTAGACTCTACAGCTGTTAGATTAGTGGTCTCAGTTTCTGTGCTCAGGGCTTTTGAACTCTATAATGAATGCAGTCAGTGCATTAAAAAAAAAAAACAACACACAAAAAACAGTTCTGAAGAGTTGAGTTTCTTTACAGGTCAAACCTGCTTTGTTAAGTTTTTCCTTTCTGTCAAACAAGTTCCAAATTTACAAATGAATCCCTTTTTGATTACACAGAAGTGCTTCCATGCTATCTCATTAAAGATGAATATTTCTCCCTTTAAATTTTAAATGTAACTGGAAGATGAGCTGCCAAAACCCTGAAATGTTGTTACAGAAGCAGATTTCTTTAAATTCAGGGTAAAAAGGAAATCCATTTTTTTTTTTAAAAAAAGACTTTTATCCAAGGTATGATTTATAATTAATTTTGTTAAAGTTTTCACTAATGGCAACTAACATATTTCAATAAGAATGTGTAAAGAGTAGAAGGAAACTCTACTGGGAAAATGGGGTGGGAGAAGGGGGTAAGCCTGCAAAAACTTCCTGCAGATGTGAACAGTATTAGAATGAACTGTAAATCTAATGAGGGTATAGATTAGGCAGTATTATTTGAAAAGCTACAATTACTTTTGTATTTGAAGATCATGGTCAATGTAGTGGCTATAATTTTTCAATCTAACTTGATTGGAATTGGCAAAGGTATAATTTAAAAGGTTTAAAATAGTTAAGTGTCATTAAAAATATAGAAGAGGGTTTGCTTATGGTGCAATTCTCATCTCTACCACTTTAAAGATCCAAAAGACTTCATCATCTTTAAAATCTGGTAGGTTTTAATGCAATGCAAGAACTCTTTCTCTACGCCTACAATGTCTGAAGAGTATTCCAGTTCCTTACAAAAGTCAGTAAATATTAAATCAAAGAGGATCATAAAGTCAATTGCAATTAAATCTGATTTTTTATGCCCATATGCTTGTGTTCTCATTTCAGTGAGATGTGACCTTCTCGACTCTTCTCAACTAAATGTTTTCAGCTACTGAGTATAACCATAAGTAAAAACACTTTGTTATTGTTTTCATGAAAGTAACACCTTTGTTTGAAGAGAGAACCTTTCTAGGTGGAAACCTACTTGTTTAATTGGGACTTGTGACTGCTTTTCTTTCACTTAAATTATTTAATCCTGGGAATTTATTTTTAAAGCTTCTTTCTCTCATGAGTTTCCATTTCCTGAGGTAGACAGAGCTGTAGTCCACTTTGGGGAAAAAACTGGTCTTTATTTCAGTGGAGAGTCTGCTGTGGAAATTCTTACCCCAACTGTTTGGACAAGTCAAGAGTGTATTTTAGTGCAATCCCATTGCCTAAGGACAAGAAATGACATTCTCAAAAATGATTTTGAAAGATGCTTTCTGAAGAATGGATTGAGCTTTTTTCTCTGTGTACTGTGTTTTATAAAAAGGCGTATAGCTTCTTGCTGATTCAGATGAAGTATCTATAACAACCAGAAATAAAAAAAATGGTTAGAGCTATTCCTGTAGAGACACATAGACAATAAAGCAAAAGCAAATGAATGGATCTTGCTGATTATATTACTATTTCAATTAAATCTCACTTGTATTTATTGAGTGCTTTCTATTCAAGTATCGAATCAGGTTCTTTAACCCTAAATGGTCTGCACTGGGCCTTAGGAATATAAGAACCAAAATAAGGAATTGCAATACGGGAACCAAGATGGAAGAAAAAGGAATTTGAGCACCCAAATGGGAATAGGATGGGAACATGAGAAACAATGAAAACAAAAACAAAAAAGTGAGAAGAGGATAGGAAGCCAGGCATTGGAGGCTGGGGTCCTCTTGGTCTTCTTTCACCATCCATGGGCTCTTAGACTGAGCTGGCTGGGAAGTGTCTTGGACTCTGATAAGAATAATATATAGAGACACCCTTAAAAATTAACTATGGACAGTAAATATAAAGACAATATTCTCAATTATTATTTGTCAGTTATACTATTTTTTTTTTTAACCTTTCAGAGACTTAAAGAACCTAAAGGTCTGGGCCCATTTCAATAAACTCTTTGTAAAACCTCCTGTTTCTGAAGAATCTCCATACTGCTTTCCATAATGGTTGCACCAATTTGCATTCCCACCATTATACTCAATTATACATGATGTATCAAAGTGCATTCCACTGTCATGTATAACTAATTACGACAAATTTAAAAACACCACTTATTTCCAATGGTCAGATAATGACCATACAGCATTATTCCAGAGAAAACTGATTTCTGACAGGATCTGAGCTACAATAGTACAAGTAAACAGCACTCAGAGCAGGTTTTACTAAATCCAGTTCTGAAATGGGTGAGGACATGTTTCCTCAGCTTTATCTGTGCTGTTGATCAATTTCAGGATGTGAAGGGTATGCTCAAGATTTCAGCAGCTTTGACCTCTGGTGCCTTATGTCTTTGTTTCTGGCTGCCCTTGTTTAATCCAAGCCACAGATTAAAGTCACTTCTATAATGTAGCTGGATGAGGCAGTAAAAGTTAAGAAGGCCATTTATAAGAAAAGGGTAGAAGAGGTAACCCAGTGTGCTCTTTTATAGCCCAAAGCTAGATGGTTTCTTATTGATCCGATATGAAATACGATGTTTTCCACCTTTGAATTTCTTCAGAGTTTTATGCATTGAAACAATGTGGATCCAGAAAATATTTTTTGTAAAAAACATGTAAGGACCTGAAAAAGAAAAATGATAAATAACAGAGCATGCTCAAGAGATTTCTGTATGTGTCGTCTTAGGAACAAAAACAAGCCTTTGTTCAAAGGGCAACATAAAGTCAAAGTATTCAGGCAAGCAGATTGTTACGGTTTGGATGTGAGGTGTCCCCCAAAAGCTCACATGTGAGACAATGCAAGAAGGTTTAAGGAGAAATGATTGTGCCATAGCCTTAACCTAATCAGTGAATTAATCCCTGATGGGATTAACAGAGTGGTAAACGGAGGCAGGTGGTATGTGGCTGGAGAAAGTGGTTCAATGGGGGCGTGACTATGGGGTATATATTTTATAACTGGAGAGTGGATTGTATTTACAAAGTGGAGTCTCTCTCTGCTTTCTGATCATGACCTGAGTCACTTACTTCCCTCTGCCACCTCCCTCCGCCCATGATGTTCTGCCTCACTCTGAGCTGGGAAGAATGGAGGCCGCTGCCTATGGACTAAGACCTCTGAAACCATGAGCCCTCAAATCAACCTTTTCTCCCCTACAGTTGTGCTGGTCAGGTCCTTTTAGACACAGTAGCAGAAAAGCTGATGAAAACACAGATGATTTCCAAGGACCAAAGATAGACATTTGTAAGAGAGAGGAGGAGATGCACCATACTCCTAGATGAAATAAAAGTTAATGTTAGTCTTTGCAATTAACATTATCTTCTTAATCATTTATAGATTTTTCTTATCTGAAATTCTAAGATGAAAGCTCAGAATGAATTTCATAAATCCTAGTTCTGGCGATTTGAGAAGACTAAGAAGGGAGGCTAAAATGGGAAAATATTGTCAACAATTAATTCAAATAGACTGCAGCTGTTCTGGCCCTGTGTGCCCCCTCATTGTTAACGAGTTCCATTGTTTCATGAACTACAATAATGCAGCAAAGCACACTAGTACTATAGGGTGGATCTGAAAGAAGAATACATAACACTGTGACTGAGAGAATTGATGGTCTTATGGGAAGACCAGGTTTTCAGTCTACTTTTCCCATGTCATTCCTTCTTTTAATTCAAGTCACGTCATCTATAAAATGGGAATAAAAGCACTATTTTTCTTTATGCAAGAGGAGGATGTTTTTACGTTAGCAACTTTCATTTCCATAACCTATGTCCTATCTAGATCTGAATAGGCCAATTTCATTATGTTAAAATGAAATAAAATATATGAAGAACTTTTTACTTTTTACTTTTTTTGGGGGGTGGTACTGGGGATTGAACCCAGGGGCACTCGACCACTGAGCCACATCCCCAGCTCTATTTTGTATTTTATTTAGAGACAGGGTCTCACTGAGTTGCTTAGGGCCTTGCTAAGTTGCTGAGGCTGGCTTTGAACACACGATCCTCCTGCCTCAGCCTCCCACGTGCTGGGATTACAGGCGTGCACCACCGTGCCCGGCGAACTTTTTACTTTTGATCATAGTGGAGAGCTCAAGTTTGGAGTCCTAGCTGGAATGAAATTATAGGGGATATTCTGAGTTCATAGTCATCTGGCCTCTGTGGCTAATGCAGGACTTGTCTTTACTTAGGCACTTATGGAATATGATTCTTTAAGTCACCCATTCCCTGTCATTTTGCAGTCAAGACCCACAGTTAGACATTGTTTTGAAAACTGACAATTATAGATGTTTATTTGTTTATAATTCCTCAACATGCCTTTAGTTATTTGAGACTTTAGGAAAATGACAGTGAAAAATTACTACTCTGATTAGATGTGTGCCCCTTCACTCTAACAGGTTGTAGTTAGCCTGCTCTTTATCAAATGAATTATGCATAGCGTGTTCAAACATCTTGTTCAAGCTCAAGCATTAACAAAGAAAATCATATATCTTTTCACCTTGACCATTTGATGAAATCTATTTTGGCTATTGCTATTGCACTTTTTACTGGAGTAATTTCCTTTGATAATTCCGTGTGTCAGTGCCACCTCCTTCCTGTAATAATTGGTATTTTTGAGTAGAGGCAGGATTCTCACCCTCATTTCCTTAGCAAATGATACATTCTACTTCATTTTACTCTTGGTTCAGGATTTTATTACCGAGTGACTCAAAGGAGTTCTTTAAACAATGAAAAATTCAAAGGAATAACCATCTTTTTTGATGCATTTAAATAAGGAAATTCACTTTTGAAAGACTTGACCCTTTACATTTTAAGCTTTCATCTAGAATGTAGGAAGCACAAGATGGTAACCCTTCACCCTACTAATTAGTCGGGTTCTGGCCTTGGAGAGGGGAGCCCTGAAGGTCAGCTTGGTTCTCCTACTTATCCATCGTCTTATTTGTTTATTTATTTTTTAGAATGGCTTTATTATCAACATATATTGACTTCAAATAGATTAATTTGATCTTTTATTTATTATGCAAAGAAAGGATACATTCTTGTAAAAATTATGATACTTCTTCATGTTTTCTTATTTATATAGAACCCTGATTTGGGGATATAACACACATGCGTGCACACACACACACACACACACACCCCACTGGTAAAATAATGCATCTTAAAAAATAAATTCATCACAACTTGTTTTTTTTTTTCTGATGAATAGGGCTTGGGAAATTTCCACATTAAATTATACACATAGTTTTTTTTTAAAAAATAAAATTACATATTATAAGCATTATGTCATAACATTATATTGATACTTGTTTTCATTCAGGTAATATATCAGAATTATTTCTTCAGATTAATGCATATTAATGTACTTCATGGTAGCTACTCACCTGTTAAGGGATAGCTGTTTCAAATTATTATTTTCTTTTTCCCCTTTTGAGGTTTTTACTTATTTATTTATTTTTTATTTTATTTATTTAATTTTGATTCATTGAACATAAATGGAGTACAGCTATTGTTTCTCTGGGTGTACACAAAGTAGAGTCACACCATCTGTGCATTCATACATGTACACAGGGCAATGATGTCTGTCACACATTCTGTTATTATTACTCCCCCCACCCCAACCCCACCCCTCCCTTCCCTCTATGCTATCTATCCTTGCTCCATTCTTGCCTCCCTTCCACCCCGCATTATGCATCATCATTCACTTATCAGAGAGACCATTTGGCCCTTGGATTTTGGGATTGGCTAATCTCACTTAGCATAACAGTCTCCAGCATCATCCATTTACCTGCAAATGCCATAATTTTATTCTTCTTTATGGCTGAGTAATATTCCATTGTGTATATATACCACAGTTTCTTTATCCATTCATCTATTGAAGGGAATCTAGGTTGATTCATTGGTGTTTTCTTATGCATCTTTGCTACAAGCATTGAATACTATTTTAGTATAGATTACTACATGTAGAAATAATGGGTTAAGGGTGTGGATATTTTCAATTGTGGAAGGTAATGCCATATTCTGAAAACTCTGTCACTAATTTTTATGCTCACCCATGGCTGCATGAGTCCCCATTTCTATATTTTCCACTACTACTGGATTTTATTAATTACTTTAATTTTTGCCAGTCCAATAGAATAAAATTTATCTTATTATTTTAATATATGTTTTCATGATTACCCATGAGTTTGAGGATTTCTCTGATTTCTTCTTGCCTTTTCATAACCTCAGGCTGTCTTTTCTATTCAATTATCAGTTAACTTTTTTGACTTACCAAAATTCTTAGGACAATTCATATCAGTCTATCACTTATTTTTAAGTTTTTAAAATGGTGTATTAAATCTCAAATAGTCAACTGTATCTTTTTTCTGCAGTTGTTGTGGATGGCATTAGAAGTCTAATATGATTATGACTAAGTCTACCATGCTTGTACCACAAGTCAATTCTAAGAACTAAAATGAACCAAAAAGAATATACAATATTATGATAATATTGATATTGTTCAATTCAAAACCAAGTAGTATGTTTGGGCCCTTAGAAAAAGAAGAGTGCAATCTATTGCACTTCTCTATCTAACACTAACCCTTGCTTCTCAGAATCAAGGACAAATGGAATCTCTTTCTCTGTCTTTTTGAAGTACTCCAACACCTGATTAAAAACCACACAGCATTTAGTTTGCTTTATATACAAATTATTAATTCTACAGCCCTTGGTTTTTCTTGGCTTTTGCAATTGTTTCTCATTGGTTAGCAGTAGAGAGAGGAAGGTCAGTAGTCCAAATTCATACAAACTTGATTTTGAGATATCTGGCTTTAATTTTAATATCCTGATCAACAGGATTAAATCAGGAGACATATGAAGTATTACTTTATTAAGACACTAATGATTTTGAGAGAGGGAGATACACACAAAACCAATGTGGTTAAAAGCAGGCCAAGATCCATGATTCTTCTTGGTCTCATTTTAAGAACTTGTTTTTGCTACTGGGTCTCCTGTGGGCGTGCATATCATCAGTCCGTCCTTCTGAAATCTGGGATCCAGTTAGAAACTAAGGAACTCTTTCATTCCCATTGAAAGGTGAGTTCTAAATTGGGTGGAATCCCATAGAAGGTATTCGTTTCTTGATGAGGCAGGAGGAAAAGGTCTAGGGAAATGTACATCCTCTCCAGGTGGCTCAGTAAAGTGAAAGCCATTAAATCTCTGAAAAGGCTTGTTACCAACACAGCAACGTGAGTATAATGCGACACAGAATAATGTACAGTAAGGCCTTTCAAAATCAAGCAATTGCCACAGTTAGAGTTATTTTAAGACACTGGAGACTTCCTTAGATTTTCTTAATGCAGCATTATTTTTAAAATGATAGATTATATGTTTAGAATAGGGGCAGGTGGTGAGAAAAATGGGAATGCCAGCTTTAGAGCATAAATTTAGCAGAAAAGTTCTCTGAAAGATAAAATGAACTGACATGCTGCTTGGGCTCATTTGCTCCAATTTTCTCTCTGGTTTCCTGTTACTGATGATCTGCTAACCCTGAGTAGTGCCTGTGGTTTGCTGATCCTCACCAGTATTCTTGTTCAAGGTTCAGTGGCTCATTTCATTTATATATCTCTCATGCTTAAAACTAGCAATACAAATAAACAAATATCAAACAACAAAAAAAAAAGAACCTGAGTTTAAATCCATTTCTTGAATGTGGGACATCCTTTGAGTGTACTCATGCTAGCAATCTATGCATCTAGGCCTTGGCATTACTGTCTACTAAGAATAAATGGGATAGCTGGGTCAAATGGTGGATCCATTCCAAGTTTTCTAAGCCACTTTTCAGAGTGGCTGCACCAACTTGCAATCCCACCAGCAATGTATGAGTGTACCCTTTTCCCCACATCCTTGCCAACACCTGTTGTTGCCTGTATTCTTAATAAAAGACATTCTAATTGGGGTAAGATGAAATCTTAAGGTGGTTTTGATTTGCATTTCTCTTATAACTAGGGATGTTGATCATTTTTTCATAAATCTGTTGATTGCTTGTAGATCTTCCTCTGTAAAGTGTCTGTTCATTTCCTTGGCCCATTTATTGATTGGGTTATTGGTGTTTGTGGTGTAAAGATTTTTGAGTACTTGGTAGATTCTGGAGATTAGTGCTCTGTCCGAAGTGTGTGTGGCAAAGATTTTCTCCCACTCTGAAGGCTCTCTCTTCACATTGCTGATTGTTTCCTTTGCTGAGAAGAAGCTTTTTAGTTTGACTCTATCCCAATCATTGATTCCAGCTTTTATTTCTTGCGCTTTGGGAGTCATGTTAAGGAAATCTGGTCCTAGGCCAACATGATGGAGATTTGGACCTATTTTCTCTTCTATTATGTGCAGGGTCTCTGGTCTAATTCCAATGGATCAAAATTAAATGAATAAAAAAAAGAATAAATGGGTTCTCAGCTTAATATTTAGTCTGCTGTCACTCAGCGTGACTGTTATCAACCTGCTAAGTAACTATGCAAGCCATGCTGAAGGCTGGGTGTACTTAAATGGAAGTCATAAAAATTAGGTTTTATGAAGCTTGGAGTGGTTGTCATGGTTGTCTAAGTTTATGTGCTTATTAAGTCCTGGACAAGCCACCAATAACCATGTGGCTTTGTCTTTTGAAGTAATAGCAAATTAATAATCTAGAGGAGGAGTGGATAGGGCTGATAATGTTCTTTAGTTAATACGTAGTTCATTTCAGCATGTTCTTTGAGTTTAAATACTTGGGGGTGGCTGTGATTGAAATTGCATAGCAGCAGGATGAAAATATTTTCTGTGAAAAATGAGTGGCTGAGAACATTAAACTAGTTTTTATTAGAGGAAATGCGAATTCTCTCACAGAGACCACTGCTGATCACTTTAAGAAAAACCTGAAAAATGGAGTGACTTGTCAAATTTTTATGAGTTGACATTTATGAGTACTTTTGATTTAAAGGTAACAATAAAAAGGGGGTTTAATGCTATGTTAAGAAAAACAGAACCTCTAATTTATACTACACGGGACAATGGTAATGAGAAAGAAAATGACTAGAAATTATAGAACAAATTATGTTTATTTTCAGACATCCTCTGAAGAAAAAAATAAGCAAGTGTTAGAATTATTGGGCTAGAAAAACTGAAAACCAGTTTGTAAAATTAAATCGACCAATTGCCACGTATTTCCACCTTTAACTTGCACCCATGATATTTTCCCCTTCCCAAATTCTCAGATGCCCTCAAGTTTTTATCTTTGTATCAGAATTTATTTTACCTCAAATAATTAAATATTATTGTAGCTATTTATAATATTATGTAGCTGTTTACAAAAGATGTAGTAATTGTCATTCAGTATTTTGGAATATAAAAGATGAATTACTTCAAACTAGGATATACTACAGATAGTCCCAAGCTCTGCATGGTTCTCCTTAAGCTATCTCACATGGTGCAGAAGCAATATGCATTCCATGGAAACTTCACTCTGAATTTCGGTCTTCGATCTTTTCCTGGGCAGGGATATGCAGTACGATCATTCTCTTACTGACGCTGGACAGTGGCAGCTCCCAGCCAGCCAGGTGACCACGAGGGGGAAACTGATAGGCTAATGTCTACCATGTCACTACATCATGAAATCTGTTATATTAAACGAACTTTCAACTGTCAAAGTTTTCAATTTTCTATGAGTTTAACAGGGTACAACCCTATAACTTCACTATGTCACCATGTTAAAGCCAAATCGATGCTTCCAAGGGACTGGTTGGTTAGATCTACCTGGGGCAAGAGCTGTTCCTCAGAAACTCCCACCTCTTCCTGTGGTAGAAATGACCTCTAGATCAAGGGAAGATCTTAGGTCTATTTATTAATATGGCTGAGTCTTTTATTATGAAAAAGTGGTCCTGTATCAGAAGGCAAAGGGTTCTGCTTCCTGCCCTCTGGATGATGAGAGGCAGGGCAAATTGGTCCACATGTCAGGTTTCTTCTTTCTTCCCTTCTTTGAAAGGAAAAAAATAATCTCGAATTCTCCTGTAATGACAGCGTCAAAAACAATTAAAATGAGGCACAATCTGATGTTCCCTCAAACTCATACGTGTTCCAGTCTTTTGACATCTATTGTTGTGGCCTTTTATTCTTAATTATGTTTTTATATGTCTAGTTGTCAGAAGGTTTATAGTAAGTAAAGGATCTGTATTTTCTGTTAGAAATCTGATAATTACTTGAAGAAATGAAAATACATGGCTGTAAAGGAAAGATTGTCCATATAGCACACGTAAATATATTATTTCCTGATTTCTGGCTGGAATGCCTCCCCGAGATGTACGGTTGCATCTTGTTTTATCTATTTGCCAGTTTTGTAGAAACGAGGCAAGTCACTTAACTTGTTGGAACTGGAGTTTTTCATCCATAATGTGGGGATTACAGTGTTTCCCTTACCAATCAGGGATGTGAATGCATTTGGTGAACTGTATAGCACTATATGAAAGTATGATATTGTTACTGTATTTTGGTTCTGGTTCCTGTCTCTAAGGTTTTGGACTAAATTTCTGTTTTCAATGTTCAGTTTTAATCTCAATCTCTCTGAAACAAGTCCTGTGGGTTTTTCAGGGAGCAGACTATGATATTTTGTTCTCAAGGGAAGTCACACCATGAAAGTTTGTCACCGTAAGCACCCTAACTGGCACGGTGGGCCATTTCCTCCTCTTTGGACTTTCCCCTGAGCTGGGTGAATATTTGTCTGATATAACTCAGAATTGTCTAGCATTGGCCACTGGCATGCTTAGAATAACTTTTCACATAGACTTGGTTTCATATGCTGGAAAGGAGAGGGTAGTAGCACTGGCAGCCCCTGACGACCCTGCCCCACGAATCGCAAGCCTTGTGAAAGACATGTTCTAATTTCTTATTACGAAGGCAGATTTGGTCCTCATACTATCACACAGGCTTCCTTTTCTTCTCTGAAGAGCGTACCATGCCATGGGAACTGATGGCAAAGATGCATTTGGCATTTTAGACTCTTCCTTGCTACACCCACATGAAGTGACTCCAGCTGGTAAGGTTGAGCTTCCTTCCCCTCTTCTTCTAATTGGGTAACGTCTTTTTTAATCAGAGCAGCTTGGACTGTAGGTGATGAAAGGTCAAAACCAAGCTGATTTTCTTATTTTCTTCCTCCCACATTATTTTTCCAAAAAAAGGAACTAATTTTGTGAAGAGTTTAATATATTTTAGTTTAGTTTTTAACTACGCAGAAATAAACAGAGACTCACTGATACTTATAGACTTAAAAGTCAACTATTACTACACTCTCCTATTAAGATACCCAGTCATTACTTCCTTAGTGTTATAAAACTCTTAGGTTTATGCAATAATGACAAAGGTATCTTTGTTTTCTTAGCTATACAGTCTTTGGTATCAATGACTAAAGCTGTGGTCAAATGTAATTATTTAGATTTTAAAGAAGTGTTCATTCCTCATTGTGTTAGGCTGAGTTACACTAAATAGAAAGGAACATCAAGTCTTCAGTAATGATCCTTCATTGAAATGTGATCTTTATTCTCTGAAGTCCATGTTTTTTCTATCTAGGAACATCCTCGAATACTGAGTCCAGCTGATCATGTAAGTCAGAGGAGAGGGAATATATTTCATGATAAAAACACTCAATAAATTAGTTATTGAAGGTAAGTTCCTCAATCTGATAAAGGATATCTGGAAAAACCTACAGTCAGCATCATGCTGAAGCCAGAATGCTTTCCCTTCAGATCAGGGGCAAGATGAGGATATGGGCTCTCACTATTTCTGCTCAACTTGTACTATAGGTTCTAGCCAGGGCAGTTTGACCACAAAGAAACAGGCATCCATATTAGAAAGGAAGAAGAAAAATCATTTGTTTGCAAATGACTTGATTTTGCATGTAAAAAAATCCTAGGGAACCTACTTAAAATTTACTTGAATGAATTAACGAGCTAAATGAGATTGAAGAATATAAGATCAACATACCAAAATCAATTTTACTTTCACACACTATGAACGAGCAATTAAAAAAATTAAATAACCAATTCCACTTACAATAGCATCAAAAAGAATAAAATACTTAGGAAAAGTTTCAGCAAAATAATAACAACACTCATACACTTAATACTACAAAACATTGTAGAAAGAAATTTTAAAAGATTGAAATAAATGGAAAGCTGTCCCTTGTTCATGGGTTGGTAGGCTTGCTATGCTAAGATGGTGTTATGGTTTAGATATGAGGTGTGCCTCCAAAAGCTCATGTGTGAATCAATGCAAGAAAGCTAAAATAAAGGTGAGATGATTGGATTATAGGAGCTGGAAACCTGATCAGTGCATTAGTTCAATTGAATGGATTAATTAGGTAGTAACTGTAGGCAGGTAGGGAGTGGCTAGAAGAGGTAGGTCACTGGGGGCATGCCTTTGGGGGCATGTGTTTTGTCCCCATGAGCAGAACTCTCTCTGCAACCTAGTGTCATGTCATGAGCTGCTTTCTTCCACCAAGCCTTCCACCATGCTGTTCTGCCTCACCTTGGGCTCAGAGCTATGGAGTTGGCTGTCTGTGGACTAAGACTATTGTGGGAATCAAAAAAGAAGGGGCAAACAACACTTTGAGAATGGGAGAACTCACACTTTATTTTACGCTGGAGGGAGCAGAGGGGATCAGACTCCAAGTTCTGGACTCCATTTCCAGTTTCTCACAACAATTACAGGCTATCTGGTGCCATAAAATTTCTAGGGTACAGGATCTAGAGTTGTGCATGGGTTTTCTAGTGGGAAACATGTTTACAGAAGCAGAGTGGTTCGAAGTCTCAGATATAAGGGCTTTATCTCTAAAACTCTTCAGTGAAAATACAAGAGCCTACATGATATTGGGTTAGACAGTAATTTCCAAGATGTGACATTAAAAGCACAAGTAACAAACGAAATAATTTAAATTGCCAACCTCCAATTAAAAACTTGTTGTTACAAATTATATCATCAAAAAATTGCAAAGATAACCCACAGAATGGGAAAAAATACAAAAATACTTGCAAATCATAGATCTGATAAGAGACTTGTATGAAGAATCTATAAAAAATTATAATAAAGAGACAACCCAATTAAAAACTGGGTAAAGGCTATGAATTGATATTTCTTCAAAAAATATATTAGTGGGTAATGAGCACATGAAAAGGTGATCAACATCATTAGTCTTTAGGGAAATGCAAATCAAAACCACAGTGAGATACCACTTCACACCCACTAGGATGGCTATTAGAAAAATAACAAGTGTTAATAAGCACATGGAGAAATTGGAACCCTCTTTATTGCTGTTGAAAACACTAAATGGAAAACGGACTGTCAGGCCTTGAAAATAAAATGACCTAGCAATATACTCCTAGATATATTCTACTGGTTGATTGATGGATTGTTCTGGGTATTGAACCGAGGGGCACTCTACCACTGAGCAACATCCCCAATCATTTTATTATAATTATTTAAAAATTTTCGAGATAGGATCTCACTAAGTTGCTGAGACTAGCCTTGAACTTGCAATCCTCCTGCCCCCGCCTCTTGAATTTCTGGGATTACAGGCAGATGCCACTATGCCTGACCTCTTAGGTACATTCTTTTTTTTTTCTTCATTATTTGTTATAATTAATTATTCTAATTAGTTATACATAACAGTAGAACGCATTTTGACACATTGTGCACGAATGGAGCACAGCTTCTTCCTCTGGATGATCATGGTGCAGAGTCACACCTGTAGTGTAATCATACGTGTATATAGGGTAATAATGTCCATCTCATTCCACCGTCCTTCCCATCCCCACACCCCCACCCCTCTCCTCACAATCTAAAGTTCCCTCATTCTCCCCCACCCCATTATGGATTCGCATCGCTTATCAGAGAAAACATTTGACTTTTGTTTTTTTTTGGTTTGGTTTATTTGGTTTAGCATGATATTTTCTAGTTCCATTTATTTACCTGTAAATGTCATACTTTCATTCTTCTTTAGGGCTGAGTAATATTCCGCTATGCATATATACCACATTTTCTTTATCCACTCATCTGTTGAAGGGCAGGTTATAGTTTAGCTATTGTGAATTGAGCTGATATAAACATTGATGTGGCTGCATCACTATAGTGCGCTGGTTTTAAGTCCTTTGGGTATAAACTGAGGAGTGGGATAGCTGGATCAAATAGTGGTCCCATTCCAAGTTTTCTGAGGAATCTCCATACTGCTTTCCATAGTGGTTGCACTATTTTGCATTCTCACCAGCAATGTATGAGTGAACTTTTTTCCCCACATCCTCGCCAGCATTTATTGATACTTGTATTCTTGATAATTACCATTCTGACTGCGAGAAGTCATATGAGTGAGATGAAATCTTAGAGTAGTTTTGATTTGTATTTCTCTATCTCTAGAGGTGAGGAACATTTCTTCATGTATTTGTTGATTGACTGTATTTCTTCTTCTTTGAAGTGTCTGTTCAGTTCCTTAGCCTGTTTATTAATTGGGTTATTTATTTTTTTGGTGTTAAGTTTTCTGAGTTCTATATATATCCTGGAGATTAGTGTTTTAACTGAGGTGAATGTGGTAAAGATTTTCTCCCACTCTGTAGGGTCTCTTTTCACATTATTGATTGTTTCCTTTGCTGAGAAGAAGCTTTTTAGTTTGAATCCATCCCATTTATTGATTCTTGATTTTACTTCTTGTGCTTTATAAGTCTGGTTAAGGAAGTCAATTCCTAAGCTGACATGGTGAAGATTTGGTCCTACTTTTTCTTCTATTAGGTGCAGGGTCTCTGTTCTAGTACCTGTCTTCGATCCACTTTGAGCTGATTTTTGTGCAAGGTGAGAGATAGGAGTTTAGTTTTATTTTGCCGTATATAGATTTCCAGTTTTCCCAGCGCCATTTGTTGAAGAGGTTGTCTTTTCTACAATGTATGTTTTTGGTGCCTTTGTCTATTATGAGATAACCACATTTATATGGGTTTGTCTCTGTGCCTTCTATTCTGTACCATTGGTCTGCCTATCTATTTTGGTGCCAATACCATGCCATTTTTTGTTACTATTGCTCTGTAGTATGTTTTCAGGTATGGTATTGAGATACTTCCTGATTCACTCTTCTTGCTAAGGATTGCTTTGGCCATTCTGGGTCTCTTATTTTTCCAAATGAATTTCATGATTGCTTTTTCTATTTCTATGAAGAATGCCATTGGGATTTTAAAGGAACTGCATTAAATCTGTATAACAGTTTTGGTAGAATGGACATTTTGACAATATTAATTCAGCCAATCCAAGAACATGGGAAATATTTTCATCTTCTCATATCTTCAATTTTGTTCTTTAATGTTCTGTAGTTTTCATTGTAGAGGTCTTTCACCTCTTTTGTTAGGGTGGTTCCCAAATACTTTTTTTTGAGGCTATTGTGAATGGGATAGTTTTCCTAATTTTTCTTGCAGTGAATTCATCACTGATGTATCAGAATGCATTTGATTTATGGGTGTTGCTTTTATATCCTGCTACTTTGCTGAATTCATTTATTAGTTCTAGAAGTTTTCTGGTGGAGTTTCTTGGATCTTCTAAATATAGAATCATATCATTGGCAAATAGTGATAGTTTGAGTTCTTCCTATACATACCCCTTTACTTTCTTTTATCTGTCTGATTGCTCTGACTGGAGTTTCAGGGACTATGTTGAAAGTAGTGATGAAAGAGGGCATTTCTATCTTGTTCCAGTTTTCAGAGGAAATTCTTTCAATTTTTCTCCATTTAGAATGATGTTCGCCTTGGGTTTAGTATAGATAGTTCTTGCAATGTTGAGGTATGTTCCTACTATCCCTATTTTTTCTAGTTTTTTGAGCGTGAAGTGTTGCTGTATCTTGTTAAATACTTTTTCTGCATCTTTTGAGATAATCATATGGTCCTTGTCTTTAAGTCTATTGATATTATGACTTATGTTTATTGATTTCTGGATGTTGAACCAACCTTGCATCCTTGGGATGAACCCCACTTGATCATGGTACACTATCTTTTAATATTCTTTTTTATGCAATTCATCAGAATTTTATTGAGAATTTTTAAAAATTTTTTTTATTTTTACAGATTGCATTTTAATACATTGTATACAAATGGGGTACATTTTTTCATTTCTATGGTTGTGCATGATGTAGATTCATACCAGTTGTGTAATTATACATGTACATAGGGTAATGATGTCTGTCTTATTCCATCATTTTTCATACCCCACCTCATTTCCCTCTATGTAATCTAAAGTTCCTCCATTCTTCTCTCACTCCCACCCCTCACCCTCATTATATATCATCATCCACTTATCAGAGAAAACATTCGGCCTTTGGTTTTTTGGCTTGGCTTATTTCACTTGGCATGATATTCTCCAATTCTATCCATTTATCTGCAAAGGCCATAATATTATTCTTCTTTATGACTGCATAATATTCCATTGTGTATAAATTCCACAGTTTCTTTATCCATTCATCTGTTGAAGGGCATCTTAGTTGGTTCCATAATCCAACTATTGTGAATTGAGCTGCTATAAACATTGATGTGGCTGCGTTACTGTAGTATGCTAATTTTAAGACCTTTGGGTATAAACTGAGAAGTGGGATAACTGGGTCAAAAGGTGGGTCCATTCCAAGTTTTCTGAGGATTCTCCACACTGCTTTCCAAAGTGGCTGCCCCAATTTGCAACACTATCAGCAATGTACAAGTGTGCCTTTTCCCCCACATCCATGCCAACATCTATTATTGCTTGTGTTCTTAATAATATCCTTTCTAATTGGAGGAAGATGAAATCTTAGGGTGATTTTAATTTGCATTTCTCTAATTACTAGAGATGTTGAATAATTTTTCATATATTTATCAATCACCTGTATATCTTCTGTAAAGTGTCTAGTTCCTTGACCAATTTATTGATTGGGCTCTTTGTATTTTTGGTGTAAAGTTTAATAAGTTCTTTATAAATTTTGGAGAAATACAGCAACTCTTCATGCTTAAAACACTGGAAAAAATGGAATAGTTGGAATATACCTCAACTGGAAATCCATATGCACTAAAATGAAATTAAACCTCTATCTCTCACCCTGCACAAAACTCAACTCAAAATGGGTCAAGGACTTAGGAATTAGACCAGAGACCCTGCACCAAATAGAAGACAAAGTAGGCCCAAATCTTCATCATGTTGGCTTAGGATCAGACTTCCTCAACAAGACTCCCAAAGCACAAGAAATCCAAGCAAGAATCAATAAATGGGATGGACTCAAACTAAAAAGCTTTTTTCTCAGCAAAAGATACAATCAATAATTGAAAAGAGAGCCAACAGAGTGGGAGGAAATCTTTTCCACATGTCCTTCAGGTAGAGCACTCATCTCCAAAATTTATTGAGAATTTTTGTATCTATGTTCATCAGGGATATTGGTCTAAAGTTTTCTTTCCTTGATGTGCCTTTGTCTGGTTTTGGCATAAGGGTGATACTAACCTCATAGAATGAGTTTGGAAGAGTTCCCTCCTTTTCTATTTCATGGAATAATTTGAAGAATATTGGTGTTAATTCTTCTTTGAAGGTCTTGTAGAACTCAGCTGAGAATCGTCTGGTCCTGAGCTGGTAGGCTTTTAATGGAGTCTTCTATTTCATTGCTTGAAATTGTTCTGTTTAAATTGTGTATGTCCTCTTAATTCAGTTTGGGTAGCTCATATATCTCAAGAAATCTATTGGTCTTTGAGATTTCCTATTTTATTAAAGTATAAATTTTCAAAATAGTTTCTAATTATCTTCTGTATTTCAGTAGTGTCGGTCTTGATATTTCCTTTTTTATCACAAATTTTAGTAATTTTAGTTTTCTCTCTCCTTCTCTTTGTTAGTGCAGCTAGGGGTTTATCAATTTTATTTATTTTTTTTCAAAGAGCCAACTTTTTAAATTGTCAATGTTTTCAATTGTTTCTTTTGTTTAAATTTCATTGATTTCAGCTCTAATTTTAATTATTTCCTATCTTATACTACTTTTGGTGTTGATATGGTCTTCTTTTTCTAGGGCTTTGAGATGTAATTTTAGGTCATTTAATTGTTAACTTTTTATTCTTTTAATGAATGAGCTCAATGCAATGAATTTTCCTTTAAGCACTGCCTTCATAGTGTCCCAGAGATTTTGATATGTTTTATTAGCGTTCTCATTTACCTCTAAGTATTTTTTATCTCCTCCTTGATGTCTTGTGTTATCCCTTCATCATTCAATAGCATGTTATTTAGTCTCCAGGTGTTAGAGTAGCTTCTATTTTTAATTTTATCATTGATTTCTAGTTTCATTCCATTATGATCTAGGATAGAATGCAGGGGTACTCTTTCTTTCCTTCTTTCTTTCTTTCTTTCTTTCTTTCTTTCTTTCTTTCTTTCTTTCTTTTTCTTTTTTTGTATTTGCTGAGAGTTGCTTTGTGGCATAACGTGGTCTACTTTACAGGAGGATCCATGTGCTGGTGAGAAGAAAGTGTATTTGCTCAATGATAGATGAAATACTCTATATATGTCTGTGTATATAAAGTTAGGGTTAGGGTTAGGGTTAGGGTCTGTAGGCAAATGGTGGGCACTTGGTGTGTGGACATTGGCGGGTGATGGGCAGGCAAAAGGCTGGCAAACAGGCAACCAGCAGGTGGTTGGTGGCAGTCAGCAAGCACCCTTCACACGAAAGGTGGGCAATATATTGGCAAAGGGCTGGTGTTCACGACGGACAAACCAGGGGCAAAGAGCAGGGGACAGGTGGGCGGCAAGGGCTGTCTCACAGAGAAACAGTATTTCCTCTGATAGCATCCCTAGTCACGGATAGATGAGGAAGGCAGGCTCCCTTTAGTTTGCCATCATAGATTCTCCCTTAGGTACATTCTTAAAAGAAAACAAAATATATGTCTACAAATTTGCACAGAAATCTTCATAGCATTATTTATAATAGTTAAAAAGTATAGTTAGCCCAATTGTCCATCATCTGATGAATGAATAAAATATGATATATCTGTGCCATGGAAAATTATTCAGCCCTAACAAGGGATGAAGTACCAATGCTGTGAAGAGGATGAGTCAGAAACATTGTGTTAAGTGAAAGAAACCAGGTACCAAATGCCACACATTGAGTCCATGTAAAGAAAATGCCAACAATTGGCAAATTCATAGAGATATAAAGTAAGTTAGGGGTTTCTTGGGTCTGTGAAGGAACTATATGAATGACTGGTAATGGTTATAGAGTTTGCTTCCGAGGCTACGAAAATGTTCCAAATTTAGAGTATGGTCATGTTTGCACAATTCTGTGTCTATACTACAAAATCACTGGCTCATACACTTTAAGAGGATACCTATTTGTATATGTGAATTATATCAATACATTTTTACAGTTAAAAAATAACATGACCGTCTCTGTGTTGTACCAGAGTATTTTACAATTTCAGTAGTGGCAGCAAGGAAGAGCAATTTCTGTCTTCACTTTGAGACTCTGATGAGTCCCAAAGCAATGTAGTTGCACATTTAAGTATAATTTTTGAAGGTTTATCCCTTAGGGTTCAAATATTAGTTCACAGCAAAAGGACAGTTTATAAACTTGTCTGTACTCTGGACATTGATTGGTGATATTTTTTTATTTAGAATTTTGAATTTCAGAAAATTCTAACTTATGTAGAAAAAGTAATACATGTTGAAGAATAGGTAAAGATAGATTCTTCCCTTTATTAAAATACATGATTTAAGGCTCTATTTTTTTTTTAACAAAGTATTGCCAAGGTTTGACTTTCATTCAATGTCTGGATGGAGATGACAAAAGGAAGAAAGGGAGTCTTTTATTCACTCATTATTTATATATTTGTAAAAGGAGCATTTATAAGTATCTCTCAGACATTGTGCTAGACTTTGAGAAAACGGACAACACTATATGAAGTGACACGTCAAGGGCTGCTTAATCCAGTGCTGTGACTCAGCTTGTAATTCAGCTGGACAGACCTTTCTTTGAATGCACTCATTATCAGGTTAAGCAACTAGAAATGTGGTGTTACTTGGTGGCCACTCACCTTAAACCACGTGCTTCCCTGGGATTCAGGTAGTTTACACAAGCCTTTGTAACTGTGTACCAAAAAGACACAGCTGCATCATCTTTAAGGACCCTGTAAAAACTCCCAAATCTTATCAGGATGAACTGTAGAAGGTGATGTTTTCTGTTAAACTATGAACAAAAATTAACGAATCCAGATGTTTGGAACTAGAGGCACTGAGTCCATTGGCAGATGTAAGCTGCCACCAATCAGAGGTTTTTTCCTCCATTACCTTATTGTAAAATCATTAAGAGTTCTTCACTTAAGCTTCTTGGTCATTTTCCACGGAGGAGTAGAGTGTAGGTTGAATGTGATGAATGCCATTCATGGAATATGCTCCCTCACAATTTTTCAATCACAGAAATTCATCAAAGTTTTCTTTTAAAGAAAATAGTGATAGATACAAAGTAACATTTACAAATAAGAGTTAGGCATATAAAGGAATGAACACTTGCATGTGTATCGCCTATTCCAGGAAGAACATGGTCAGTACTTTGCACTCCCTTTGTTCATTCTCCTTGAATCCTATCCTCTTCCTAGAGACAAGTTCAGTCGTAAATTCACATTTATCTTATTTGATTTTCCAATGGTTTTATTTTCTTCCTCCTCAAATAATAGAATGTACTTTTGACAGGTTTGAACTTTATCAAAATGGAGTCAATCTGTATTCTTTTGCATCTCCCTCTTTTTTAGGGGTCAAATGTACATTTGGAAGAATCATCTGTATGCTTGCAAGCAGCTCTTGTTCATTTTCACTGCTGTATCACGTTCTTACGTGGGGGACACAATATAGAAAATTTATCTGTTCCATTTATGATTGGCATTTGTATTTTTGTAGGGTTCAGTTACTTTGGAAATGTTGTACTGACCTTTTACATATGACTTCTGGGCTCTGAAAAGTGTAGTTCTCTATCTTATGAATAAAACCACTGTCTTTAAGAGACAGCTACGCTATTTTCCTATGTAGTGGTACCAAAGTAGATTTCCACAAACAGGATATAAGCATTTCTGGGCCTCTATTTTTTCTCCAAAGAATGCTTTTTAAATTTTTTTTCAGGCTTGAATTTTTTTTTTTCTAATCCATAAAGTGTGTAATGGCAACTCAATTGGATTTTCATTGCATTTTGCACACCATTTAATGAGGTTTAGTGCCTTCTCATATCTTTATTGATTATTTGCATTTATCCTCCCCCCTCCTTTTGAACCGAGGATGCTCTACTACTGAGCTACATTCCTAATCCTTTTTAAAAAATATTTAGAGACAGGGTCTTGCTAAGTTGCTGAGGAAGCTAGAATTTGTGATCCTCCTGCCTCAGCCTACTGAGCCACTCTGATTATAGGCGTGTGCCACTGCACCCAGCTTGCATTTATTTTTATTTGAAGGGCATGCCCAAGATTTTTGCCCATAGTTTAAAGTTGAGTTCTCTTCCATTTTCTTGATTCGGAGGACTTCTTGTATTCTGTAAATTCCTTGTTGGTGGTGAGTGCAAGTATCTTCTGTTCCATAGCTTGGCTTTTCATTCTTCTTAGATGCTATAGATTTTCAGTTTTAAGAAGTTCTTATTTTGATGTAGCTAAATGGATCAATCTTTAAATTTAGGATTAGCCTTTCTTGGGTTTTAGAATACCTTCTTTATGTGGAGAACATACAGATATTGTCTTAAATTATCTTATAAAATCTTTACAGTTTTGTCTTCCATATTAAGGTATTTAGTCTATATGGAATTGATTTTTTTTTAAAATTATGGTGTAAAACTCAACTTTCTTTTTTTTTTTGTCTTTTGTTAGCACTGGAGATTGAACCCAGAGGTCCTCTACCACTGAGCTTTACCCCTAGCCCTTTTTATTTTGAGACAGTGTCTTGCTGAGTTGCTAAGGCTGGCCTTAAAGTTGTGATCCTCCTACCTCAGCCTCCTGAGTAGCTGGGATTGCAAGTATGAACCACTATGTGCAGCTAGGATTCAGGTTTTATTTCTTGCATACCCAATTGTCTTAAGCACTGGTTCTGGAAAAGGCTGTTCTTTCTCCCCTGCTTCTCCCTGCCATCTTTTTCATATATCAAATTGTACCTGTGGGTGTTATCAATTCTGTAATTCTATTATGTTCTTCTTCTTTTTTTTTTTTTTTTTTTTTAACAAAGTGCTAGTATTACACCATGCTGATCACTGTAGGTTTATCAAATGTTTTGGTATCATCAAAGCAAGTAATTGAATTTTTAAATTTCATTGATTTGTCATTTCTAGAAGTTATTTTATTTTTCCTTATATTTACCAGTCATTGCTTTCGTCTTTTGATATTTATTCAGGTCTTCCAACATTTTTAAAACCTGTTACTATTTGTTTAGTATCCTTTGCTTGATAGCGGTAGTGTTAGATAGCTTTTGGGTCTGATGGTATTGTTGCTTCTATGGCTTTCACTTAC
>JAJEJO010000721.1:368072-399494 GCA_020662805.1 Glaucomys volans | reverse complement strand
ATATATATATATTTTTTTTTTTTTTAATTTGGAACTCATCTCTTAGCACTTTACTTTTTGAGGTTTGTTTTGAAGGTAGGTTTCTACAAAGATTTACACTGTCCTTCTCATTCTGCGCTCCTGTGACCACTTTAAGATGGCACATATTCAGGCTGTAATGACATAGAAGAATACCGTGAGGTAAAAAGTATACAGCACCAACTCTTGTGCAGATTTTCTTTACATTCTCTAGTGGAGCTGGTTTATTTCTACTCAACACTGAATGGTAGCCATCTGTTGTCCCAACTTTTTGGGAAGTTCGAATTTCCTATTTGGACAGACCCTGGTTTTGTCTCCGGTTTTCGGTTTCTGTGAGGATTTATTTGAAAACCCAAGTTCACCCAGTTTGGCTAATGCTCACACGGCAAAGAGAACTTACGATTTCTCTAGTTTCCTCAGAGCATTCCTGATTTTCATGTCAGCTTAGTACATGAAGAAAGACTTTAAAAATTATTTTCATCTGGCATTTTTATTTTCATCAGGTAAATTGGGGTGTCTGGTCTGCCTCGCTACATGAAACAGAATACCTCACTCACAGCCTTGCCAACACCACTGTGAAATCGGTTTCTACTGGGCTACTCCCTCTTACTGACACACAAAAAATAGCCCTTATAAGTAGGGTGATTGGTAACTTTGTTCCTCTACCCAGAACACATCTTCCAGTGAAAGAAGGAACAATTACCAATCACACAGGAATCAGGCTTGATGTGGGAGTATCCTAAGCCATGAGATCACGATGTACCCTACATACGGGCATGTACATTGTGCATGGCATCTGGGATCCTGGGTAAATTGATTTTCTCACCTTTAAATTCAGAGCAGGAACTGTTGATTTGATCATCTTGAATAGATGGAAGTTCTTGCAAGTGAGAGAATATAATTAGAGTTATACTTGGTTTAAATTCTGGTTTTGCCATTTTGACTTCTTGTTTGTCTTCTTTGTGAATTATTTAACTTTTCTGAGGTTTAGTTTTCAGGTATATCATATATATGTTTGTATGACATGGGATAATATCTATTTTGTAGGATTGTAGTGAAGAGTATGTAGCATAAGTGTACTTCATATACTCTCAATAATATTATCACTGCAATCATGAATTATTAACAGGAGACTGATACTGATGGGTGTGGAGGTTCCTAATTGGAATCCAGGTTCCTGGCATCCAAAACAAAGACTTGAGCAATATTTTCAGAGCAAAGATTATTTAAAGTGAAAGTATGCTCTGTAGAGTGGAGTGGGCAGAGAGAGGAAAAGAGAGAGAGGGAGTGGGGCTGAGTCTGGGAGAGTCTTCTTGTTTGGAATGCTGAGCTGTGCCTGGGTGCCTTCTCTGTGGACCTGACTGAAGACCTTGCCCTATTGTTTTCATTGGTTACTGTATTTTCACCTAATTAGAATACTAATTAGAATACTGTATTTTCACCTAATTAGACTATGGTGGGAGCTGCCATAGCAAAAAGCCCTCAGAGGCGGGAGTTGCCATGGTAATGGGTCCTAAACAGGGACAGGATGATTCAACGTACAGTCTTCTACTCCAGCTGCATTTTTCTTGTACCTGTCCCTGCCATCTTGACATTCCTAAACTCCTATCTCAAGGTTGCTCAGGGACTTAATATTCAGTACTACAATTCTGGACGTTAAGGGTAATCCAGGGCAATAGACTTAGGAACTGGGAAATGACATAATTAAGAAAAGATATAATTGTAAACAGAATTTATGGCGAGGCTTATGATCAGTAGTATTAAGGTGCATGTGTAGGACTAATTACAAAACTTCTTGACTCCTGTGATTAAAAACTGCCCACTTATGAGAAGTCATTCCTTTTTGTAGTTCATTGCTTTATAAGCTATTTCTGGGCCTCAGAGGAACATTATAGCCTTAAGGGAGCAAAAAACTATAGTTTAAAAAATGGCTCTCCCATCAAAGTGTTGATCTAATTTGTAAGATTCATGTATCTGTTCACTGAATCCTGACACTTCATTGCTTTCCCTAGACTCAGATGAAGTGAATACTTTGAGAAACTTATTGTAGCCCATATTTGCAACCCTTGGATTTTCAAGAATTCTTTATCTGTTTGCTTCAGCACAGAATAAAAGCATATGAATTCCAGGAAAAGACTAACAACAAACATTTCCATTTGCCTCAAAGTGTTATTCTGATGCATTAAGCCAGAGTCTGCAATGAAGTGTGTAATTTAAGTATTTGAGAGGGTTTATAACTGCTGTTATTATTTGACTACTTTTTTCCTTGGAAGTATGTATCATACTAACAGTACGGTAGAAATAGTAATGTAAGTTTTGAAATGAATTTTAATCACTAACAGATTAGCATATTTATATTTTTAATAGTATTTACAACCTTTGTATACTCTCATATGTTAGATGAAATTATAATTGATAGTTTTTAATTTTTTTCTTTAAAAGGAAAGTTATCATTGATAAAAGGAGGTTGGATTTGATCAGTGCATATTGTATGCACATGTGGAAATATCACACTGAACCTCCCTAATATGTACAATTAATGCATGTTAATAAAATTAATTATTTTTTAAAAAGTATCTCATCCTCACCACCAGAACTATGTCATTTCAGGGACAAACCAGACTTTCAACACCTGTCCTACATGGAAATGATTGGGAATAATCCTGCCATAAACCTCTATAAAATAAAACTGCTAGATGTCTCTTATACAAATGACACAAATGACAAAACACAACAGTGCTAAATGGCTACTTGGTAACACAATGTATATTGCATTCATAGTATGGCTTTTCTAGTATCTTTGTTTCAGAATTCAGAAAAGAGAAAACTCTATTATTATTTTTACTTTAAAACAGTGAGTTAGTTTGTAGGGTCTTTGATGGTAGGAGCAGCAATTCAGAGCAATGGTGGGGGAGGGGGGAGAAGTTGTGTGCTATTCTCATGTGGTTTCAGTCCCCACTGGCAGTGTTCAATGACAGGTGCATCTGCTGGTTCACCTAGTTGTTCGAGCCTCCATAACAGTATTGGCTGGGCTATAGGGTGGTCATTTTTTTTTTTTTTAAACTAGCAGTCTTTTTGTGAAACCCACGACTGAGAAACAATTTTCTTTGAGTCGGTATCTGTAGAGAGTAAACCCAGTATGTGTTGTTACCACCATTCTTCTCCATCTACCTCCTGCGTCAATATAATTTTCTTTCTTTCTTTTTTTTAACCTCACAAATACTTTGTTCAATTTTGGACTGAAAGGCTGTTCAGTATTTCTGGGACTCAGTATACCCAGTGGGTGTCATAAGGTCCTGTGTTAATTACAATGTACAGAAGAAAGATTCCCTTTCATTGGTTTTAAAGTTAATATCATCTTTTATTATTTTCATATAGGGATCAATGAATAAAAGCTTAATAAATATCTTGTCCATCATTTGGTGATTAACATTTTATGCCACCAGTGATTTAGTTTTCACAAACAACCTTTAGTAGTTTTTTATTCTATCATGTATCATTTTATTTTTTTTCACAAACAATACACTTCTCTATCAGGTATCTCTATCTGCATAGCAAATCACCCCAAAACTCAGTAGTTTAAAACAGTGATGGTTCTGCTGGTTGACAGTTTGTCTGGGCTGAGCTGGTGATTCATCTGTGGTCCTTGTTTGGCCATCCCTCAGCTGGCCTGGTTCAGGATTTGAGTCCAGCTATTGGAGCAGCAGGAGTCACTGGTTTATAATGATGCAGTTTGGATGGCTAGAGCATCTGGGGCTCTTTCATGTGGTGTCCCATTTTTCAGCAAGTTAGCCCAGGTGCGTTCTTATGGTGACTAGTTTGCAAGGGTGAGACAGCCGGGACAGAAAAGCTGAAGCTGTACACTTTCTTGAGGCTGGAGGTGTTATAGAATCAAATATCCAGGCTGCGTGCTGCTTGAGTACCAATATTCCAGACAAGCTTTGGTAGTGGGAAATCAGGTTTACGTAAAGCGCACCCTGAAGAAGATAGGATAGCTCCTCAAAGTTCTGTCTTCCTGGGCTCGATCCAGGTGGGGCTTGTCTTTGGCCACAGGATTAGGGAGGGATAGAAGGGCTTAAGCCCTTCCCTTTATTTATTTTTAGTGCACAGGTTCATTTTTTTCCCCATGTTCTTATTGGTGCCTTATAGTTATACATAATGATGGGATTTGTTACATATTTGTACATGCACACGGTATAAAAATACGATTTGGCCAATATCCCTCCCCAACACTTCCACCCTCCCTGTACACCTCCCACTCCCTGGTCCCTTTTCTACTGATCTCCCTTTGATTTTCATGAGACCTCCCCACTTTCCTTTTTCCTCTCTAGCTTCCACATGTGAGAGAAAATATACGACTCTTAACCTTCTGAATATGACTTATTTTACTTAACATAATGAGCTCTAGTTCCATCCATTTTCCTGCAACTGATATGATTTCATTTTTCCTTATGGCTGAATAAAACTCCATTGTGTATATGTACCACATTTTTTTCATCCATTCATGGACACCTAAGGCCCTTCCCTTTAAAGGGAAGGAGTGGGAAATGAACGACAATTTTAAGGAAGCCCCTATTACAAAGGAATCTACACCCCACCAGAATGGCATAAAGATCACTTTAAAATGAAAACATCTGAGATAGAGCAGATGTGGAAAGATACCCTTCTGAGCTTCTCTCACCTGATTAAAGCCAGCTTGCTGAGAATGAAGCTGCCATGAGTCACCTCCCTGGGGGAGCTTCCAATCAGGATGGAGGCTGACCATCAGCAAGGGAATGAGAAACTGGGTCAACAAACTTTATCAGAAGCTTTTATACCTTTCATTTATTGCCCAGAGAACCCCATTTGTGTCCATAGAAGCCCTGTCCCCCTCTTCTTCCCCTGTTAAGGTGGTGGGCAAACTTCTGCCACCAGCTGTTCTGGGAGTCACTGTTTACTGAGTCCTCCACATGCATGTGGATTTAAGCCTTTCTTGTGTTAATCTGTCTGGTGTCAGTTAATTCATAGGCCTCCAGGCATTTAGATCTTAATTGGTAAAGGGAAAGTTTTCCTTCAAACAAAGCCTGGTTTCAGAATTGAGGCAGTATCCCCTGCCATTCAGTCCTTCAAAGCAAGTCACAACCCAGCTGGGATTCAAGAGCTAGACTTCACTTCTGTACATACAGGAAGAGCTGCAAAACACTCTTACAATTTTTCCACCTATCACTATATATTTTTTTGTTTGTGTTTTTTGAAGATTCCAATTTTAATAATTCATAGGAACATGAGCGCATATACTCTCAATATGGCTTCAGTGTTTCAAAAGTATATGTAAGTTCTGTAACAATTATGTACATTTTTTTCACTATTGCATTTTTTTCAAGATAGTACTGTGTATTTGAGACCTATTCAAACTGATATATTGAACTAATTAGTTCATTAATTTATTATAATACTACAAAACATCTGTGGATTACCTACAAGGGATCAACAATTTGGATGGTGGAAAATTTCAAAGCAAAGGCCATGGAGGCCACAAGGATGCAGCACAACATTTAAGTTATGAAAGCAAAGAAACAGCAAACACCACTATTTTGTTATGTCTACTCTTACATTTTATGATTTTTATGACCTCTCGCCTACCACTATATTTATGTGAGAATAAGGAGAAACAAAATGGCTTCATAATAGGAAAAAAAAAAAAAAACCACTTGTATTTCTTCCTTCCACTCAGAAATATAAGGCTAGTGTGATTTTGTGTTCATCAAAGTCCTCCTGTAGTAGCTAGTCAGCCAGGAATGGGTGAGCAGGGAAAATACCATGAAGGGCAATTTATCTGACAAACATCTAGAAGATGGGGGCTTGGTGAGTTAAAACCTCCCCCTGCCACAGTAAAACGCCTTTAAGAAAAACTATTGTTGAATGCAGAGAGAGCCTACAGAATGGGAGAAAATCTTTACTACCTGCACCTCAGATAGAGCATTAATCTCCAGGATTTATGAAGAACTCAAAAAACTTAAAACCACAAAACCCACAAATAACCCAATTAATAAAAGGGCAGAGGAACTGAACAGACACTTCACAGAAGAAATATGATCAGTTGACAAATATATAAAAAAATGTTCAACATCTCTAGCAATTAGAGAAATGCAAATTAAAACTACACTAAGATTTCATCTCACCAAGACAGAATGACAATTATTAAGAATACAAGCAACAGTAAGTGTTGGCGAGGATGTGATGAAAAAGGGACACTCATTCATTGCTGGTGGGAATGCAAATTGGTGCAACCACTATGGAAAGCAGTGTGGAGATTCCTCAGAAAACTTGGAATGGAACCACCACTTGACCCTGCTATCCCACTCCTTGGCCTATAACCAAAGGTCTTAAAATCAGCATACTACAGTGATACAGCCACATCAATGTTGAAAATAGCTCAATTCACAATAGCTAAGCTATGGAACCAACCTAGATGCCCTTCAACAGATGAATGGATGAAGAAAATCTGGTATGTATATACAACGTAATATTATTTAGCCATAAAGAAGAATGAAATTATGGCATTTGCTGGTAAATGGATACAACTGGAGAGTATCATGCTAAGTGAAATAAGTCAATCCCCCAAAAACCAAAGGCCAAATGTTCTCTCTGATATGAGAATGCTGACTCACAATAAGCCAGGGTGAGGAGGAGTGGAGGTTCACCATATTGGACAGGGCGGGATGGGGGGATAAAAGGAGGAATGGGAATGGGAAAGACAGTAGAATGAATCAGACATAACTTTCCTGTAGTCACGTATGAATACATGAGCAGTGCAACTCCACATCATGTACAATCACAAAAATCAGAAGTTATTCTCCATGTGTATATGATATGTCAAAATACATTCTATTGGGCTAGGATTGTGGCTCAGTGGTAGAGCGTTTGCCTAACACCAGGGAGGCATTGGGTTCAATCCTCAGTGTCACATAAAAAAAAAAAAAAGAAGTTATGTCCATCTGAAAAAAATAAAAGCTATTGTTAAAAGATGATGTCATACTCCCTTGGGTGGCCTGGACCCTCCCCTACCACTGAAACTATCACAGCCTCCAGTCACCCTGCAACTAAAGCCCCAAGACCCTCACAAGGAAAGCTTGCTGGGGGCATTCAAACAGCAATAAGCCAATTAAGGGGGGAGAAAATTGAGGCAAACACTGGAGGATTCAACTTCCTTAAAAATTCCAACTCTGTGAATGCCACACCATCTCTTTGAGGAGGTCAGCACAGTTCCAATGTCAAAATTCAAAAGGTGGACCTGGTCAGACCTCTTCTGGAAACTTCCCAGAAACTCCCATAAAACTGGAGGGCAAGAGATTCAGGCTGTCCGTCTCCCATCTTTTCCCTTTCCTATCCTTTCTGGTAAACCTTTTACTCTGAGCTACATGCCTGAAATCTTTTTGGCAGGATTGCAAGAATTGGGGTTTGAAGAGGGGGTCCTGCAGCCTCAGTTTACAATAGGCCTCTGCCCTGAAATGCTACTGAACTTTATTCTTATTTATAAAGGTAGGCTCATGTGCATACTATCTTAACCTACATTTTCACTGAGTAACATATTGTGAAAATGTGCAATATCAAAATTTATCTCGAGGTTCATATTTTGTATTGGTATTCAATAATATACACCAGAATAAACTGAAGTAATGACCTATTTCTGGACATTTTGATTATTTTCAATTTCCTAGTATAATAAAAAATGCTATAATAAACACGATTGTAGCTGTCCTTTTGTGTTTGCCTTTCATATTTTCCCTTCAGATAATTTTCATGAAGTGGATGTGTATTTTCAAGATTATATACATTAAAATTCCTTTTTAAAGGTTGCCAAAGAATATAGTTTCAAAGTCAAATAATTTTTCAAATTATGCTTCTCTCAAGACTCATTCCAGAGATAATTACTTATAGGAATTGTAGGTGTTTTATCTGGAATTTGTATCTCTACTTACTATGTCTATATTAATTAATACCATATACTGCTATTCCTATTTCTTAATTTTTAATTATTTGATTAGATTTCTGTGAGTTCATCACTATTTTAAACATCAACCCCTGGGAAGAACTCTAAAACACCACTAATATGTCAGATACTTCAGAAATCTATCACTTATAACTTTGGGGCTTCTCTATCTTCTCACCTCAAACTTCTGGCAGTCTCTTTAGGCTTTCTATTCACCATGAACATTTGCCTTTATTCTAGAAATCCTCAGCCTAGACCCTGAGTCAGATTCCTGCTTACTGGACCCTAAGATTTTTTAATCTTTATTGCTTTATTCTACCCTTTTGGGTAGAATAACTTCCCAAGAAATGATTAAGAGAAGATACATTCTTTATTTGTAAAAATTAAAGATGTTTTTCTTGAGACAAGATTTCCCTAAGTTGCTGAATCTGACCTTGAAATTGTGATACTCCTGCCTTAACCTCCTAAATTGCTGGGATTACAGATGTGTCTCACCATGTCTAGTTTGAGATATATAAATATATACCTATATACATACATGTAATATGTATGTATGCAATATATTTTGTAATATATGAATATATTACATATATATATATCTTTTTGGGGGGTACTGGGGATTGAACCTAGGGGTGCTTAACCACTGAGCAATTCCCTGGCCCTTTTTATGTTTTATTTTGAGACAGGATCTCAGTAGATTTCTTAGGGCCTCTCTAAGTTGCTGAAGCTGGCTTTGAACTTGGAATCCTCTTGCCTCAGCCTCCTGGGACTCTGGGATTACAGGCATGTTTCTGGCAAGAAACATATTTTTGAAAAGCTTTTATAGTTGAGAATGTTTTTATACCGTGTTCACACTTGATACATGGTATGGTTTGGTATGAAATTTGTTGGGAGTAATTTTTTCCCTCACAATTTAGAAGTCATTTTTTCATTGTCTTCTAGCTTCGAGTGTTGATTTTTTTTTTTTTTTTTTTACCATTTTGACTCCTAATCTTTTGTATGCACCCTTTAATTTCTCAAGAGGTGTTAGGATATTTTCTTTATTATTGGTGTCGTGATTGTTCATGATTACATGCCCTGATGTAGTTCTTTTTAAACTGTATTTTTGGTCATTCTGTGAATTCTTTCAATCTGTAGATCCATGTCTTTATTTTCTTTGTGACTTGAGTCATTTCTTGCTAAATTCTTTCTCTCCTTTTCCCACCTTTTTTCTTTCTATAACTCCTGCTATTCAAGGGCTGGACCACACTGCAAGATCCTCTTTGTTCATATCTTTTCTCTATTATTTTTTAAATATTCTTTTTAACTGGAGACTTTCTCAGCGTTATAGTTAAACCTTTATTAACTTTGTTTTTGTAATTATTTGCCATCACATTTTAGAATTTCTCGCAGCTTTCTTGTGTCTCTGCATCCTCTTCCCCTCTGTCTCTCTTTACCTTTTTTCATTTAATAGTATTTTGTTCTTTTCTTTCTGGCTACATTAGTCATTTTTTCTCTTCCTGCCTTATCTGCCTCCGTGTCATCCACATTCCTCTTTTTGGGTTTGTATACATCTCTGCTTTCTGTATGAGGTGTGCCTCAAATATCTCATGAACTTATCTTCTACCTTTAAGAATGGGAATCTCATTCCACCATCTTCCCCCTACTTTACTCCCTCTGCCCAATTCAAAGTTCCTCCATTCTCCCTTCCCCCCATTATGGATCAGCATCCACATATCAGAGAGAACATTTGGTCTTTGGTTTTTTGGGATTGGCTTATCTCACTTAGCATGATATTCTCCAACTCCATCCATTTACCTGCAAATGCCATAATTTCATTCTTATTTAAGGCTGAGTAATAGTCCATTGTGTAGAAATACCACAGTTTCTTTATCCATTTGTGTACAATGAGTTAAAATGCATTCTGCTCTCATATATAACTAATTAGAACAAATTTTAAAAAATGAAGATCTCAATGTTTCCTATGTTGAATGGGGTGAGGAAGAATAACCAGGCTGTTTTGCTAGGGAATTTGCAAATTTTAATCTCAATACCTTTTTCTTTTAATTTAGCCAATTTTGCTTTGTGATTTTGACATTTGAACAGTGACAGTCTTTGAATTTCAATCATGCAAACCCTCTCCCCTTTTAATCCACTTCTGTGTGTGTGTGTGTGTGTGTGTGTGTGTGTGTTATGTTAAACATAGTTTATGGAAGGGCTCATTCGCATGTAAAGTAGAAACTGAAGCAGAAGGGAAAATTTCACATCAGTTTCACTTTCTTTGGTCCATTTAAAACAAAAGACATTGTTCTATCAACATAAGTGTGCCATTATTATCAGATTCTCAGTAGGTGGAGATCATTATGAGGGGTGCCCTAGCTAAAACTTATGAATGAAGAGAATTATTTTGAAACAATATATATAAGCAATCCAGATGAGTTTTTGGACCAAGTTGAGCAATCCGTCTGGAATGCTGAGGAGATGCATACTTCCATCTCCATTGGCTGAGCTATGGGCAAGAGCCATCCGTTTTCTGAGGGGGTAGTGGTCTAGGTCAGGTTGAGGAAGAAATTGTTACATTGCCTTTCTCTTACAGCTATGAGCCAAATTAGGAAGTCTAAGTGTGATGATTCCTGTTAGTTCAAATTATTTATTTGACTTAATTTTGTTACTACCTTTCGATCAAGATGGACAATAATTTGTTAATTAGGCCTATGAATCATTTTTCAGGTGATTGATTTTGAAATGATAAACATGTTCCATGAAGAGAGAATATTGCTTTATTGAATATCTCATACTCAAATTATTATTAGAATATTAATACAGTTGCATGTTACTTCTAATGATAGTGTGCAGGATAATATTGGGGCAGTAATTAAACCTAGCCATATAAAATTTGATCTGGACCAGTTCCATCAGTTTCAACCAGTCTCCCACTAATATTTGAGAACCTGGAATATTTGCAGTCCGAACTTGGGTAAAACATATGAGGAAAGATATTACAAAACAAAGCAAAAGGGGAAGATCCCGATGGAAGGATAACATGTACATATAATTAAGTACTTTACACGTGTCACCAGTTAATAATGAAGTCAGCATCGTGCAGTCCATTCTGTGTACTGTGTTTGGTGGGAACTGCCAGGCAGTTTTTCACGTTTTGTTGTCTGTTTCTCACTCAGTTGTAAACACTATCTTAATCCTAAAGGATCAGTGTAGTATGAAAAGATATCAATCGTTTACCAAAGGTGAAGTTCACAGTGTGCCTTTTTTTAAGTGCTGACTTTCCAGAAGAGATAAGATTCCCATTTGAGCAAGTTGTAGAGGAGCTTTGCCAAGTGCATTGCTGTAGTGTTATGTTCACTTCATGATGAAAATAAAGTGTCTGTGCGCTGGGTGACAGGCTGGCTCAGGAACTTCCCTTTTAGAGGAAGGTACAAGTTGGGAATGTACAAGTTTCTCAGATGTGGCAATTCATGGCAATGTGAGTTGGCAAGAGCCCTCGGTGTGGTCTGATTCAGAAAGGATCAAATGAGACTCTTCATACAGGTTCTTTGATTTGAACTCATTAGCCAGCTTAGTTTTGTGGACTTAGGTGTAACTTCTGCAAGGCAGCTCCTGTCTGTGAATACTAAGACTAAGCAATATTTGTAAGAACTTGAAAATACAAAGAGCTATTATTATGAGGTAACTGTAATAAAAATTTTAACTGGCCTATCAGGCCTCCCATGATTATTTTACTAGTATAATCCAGTTTTCTAATTTGGCATGGAAATTGGAAAAATTCCAATTTTTAGGTCATGCAATTTGTGTAAATCAAATCTTAGGACCAAAGCAAGCTTGTATTATCAGAAATTTTAGATAAAATTTTCATTAAAATACTTTTCCCCCTCTTAATTACTTCTGTAATAGGAGGATGATGCTGATAGTACAGGAACTTTGATATGTTAAAGAATCTACTATTAGTTTTCTAACCTGATCTATGGGATGATTCAGTCTAACAAAAATACAAAAGCAATTCTTTTATCATTGCAATAAGATCAGTTTTTCTGTGGGATTAGTCATCTGAAGGGCAGAAATTAAACATACTGTCACAAGATAATAGTCATTTCAATTTATCTTGAAAAATTAGATTAAAACCTTTTGTAAAAAGAAAGTTCTCAGGGACCAAGTTTTGTCTTATTCTGCTTACATTTTTTTTTCTGTTATGAACTTGACAGATCAGGTTTATGAAATGATAGTCTTTAGCACATTTCACAAAACTGGAGGCAAATCAACATTTCTCATCTGATTTATTATCTCCTTTGCTTATGTGAGACATAGGTCACATGGACAAGATATGGAGGAATAATCTAAGGAGAAATCAGGCCATTATCTGGAGTTGGTCATAGATTATCAACATTTTTAAAATACAGATGAACTTTGGGTTATGCTTCCAGAGAAACTTCCAGGAGAGGACCTAAGGGTGCTAAGGGAAGTGCAAGAGCTTCTACTGTGAGGACACTGGGGAATCAGAAAACTTATGACTTGGTGATTCCAGAATTATACCAATTTGGTTTCAATCTCAGAAATTGAGAGTCGTCACTGTTGGTCATGGGAACACCTTGATTTCATTGCAACCCAGGAATCAGCCACTACCGTTTTTGTTAAGAGAACTCCCTTGCTATCTCTCTCCCTGTGTACCCTGCTTCTGAATGCAAATTTCATTTAAGTACGTGTGACTGGTAGCCTCTAATTCAATCTGGAGCTCAAGTTTCACGGGTATACTTAAATGTACTCTTAGGTTTTCTATCCTGTGCAGTACAGAGGGTTGGCATCCATGCCAAACAAATCCAGTTAGATTGGACATCTTTATAATTTTAAAAATTTTAACTATGAGATGGTATTAGTTATAAAAAAGTTACAAATTAAATTAAAACACCCTGATGGATTTCAACTACTGGTCATGATAAAGTAGTCTAGACTTAGCCCTACCAGCATAAACAGATGTAAAATTGGACAAAATGTATAAAATAACTATTTTCAGATGCTGGTCCATATCAGCACAGGACATTGAGAGACTATAATTCCATCAGATGAGTGCAGCTTTTGCCTGGAATCACTTTTTTGGACTTTTACACAGGGAGGTAGAGTCCAAACAGAAGTGGTCTACAGGAATCGGCAATCTGCTTTGACACTCTTCGCATTATTAGTTGTAAAAAAATCATGTTATATACACTCCTTCAGAAAACAGAAGAGGAAAAGAACACATTTGAAGAGGAGAACTTAACACTGTGTCAGGAGAGAGCATTATAAGGCAAGAAAATGTCCTCATGAACACAGATGCAAAAAAATCCTTCACAAGATATTAGCATATTGAATGGATAATACATTCTAATCAAGAAAGTTTAATCCAATGATGAAAGTTTGGCATGATGTTAAAAATTAATCAGTAAAATTCACCATGTCTAAGACTTACAGGAATAAAATCATATTATCATCTCAATGGATTCACAGATAAAAAAATAATTTGACAAACTTCAACACAAATACATGATAAAAGACATTCAGAAAAGTAGGAATAGAAGGAAACTTTCTTGTCAAAGGCAATCTATGAAAACCCTACAGCTAACATCATCCTTAATGGCAAAGACAAAGATTTCTGCTAAGCTCAGGAAGAAAGCATAGATGTCTGCTCTTACCATTTCTATTCCATGTTTTGCTGAAGGTTCTAGCCAGGACCAATGTGGAAAGCAAAATAAAGGAAACACCTCAAAATTGGAAAGAAGGAAGTAGAATACCCTGTATTCATAGAGGAAAAAAGAAAATAAACAACATTCAATTGTTATATATTATAAGAATAAAAAACTACTAGAATGTAGCTTTCATAAATGAAAAGAGGTAAAAAAAAATTCCATTTACAATAGCAACAAAATTATAATACTTGGACATAAATTTAAGATGTGCAAAACCTTTACATTGAAAAACCACAAGAGATTTCTGAGAAATTAAAAATTCAAATATCATATTTATGATGTGGAAAAAATAGTGTTAAGATGCCAAATTTCTATAAACATCTCTAGATCTAAGATGATTTCAATCAAAATATTGGCAGATTTTTTAAAATGGTCAATTCTAAAATTTATTTGGAAATACATAAAATTATAAAATCTAAAATGATTTAAAAGACAAAGTTTGAATATTTTCATATTTTAGATTTATTAAGTTGTATTAAGATATTAATCAAGTGTTGATGTGAAAATAATTGAAGAGATCCTTAAAAGAGAATCAGGTCTGGAATTGTTGCTGAAACGACTTTTGACAAAGGCATTAGGCCAATTCAGTGAGGGACAGTGTTCTAACAGCCATGTGGGAACAATTGGATATCCACAGTGAAAAAAATAAACCATAGTCAGTCTCCATCTCATACCATTTACAAGAATTAATTTGATATAAACCATAAACCTAAACATGAAATGCAAAACTATAGAATTTATAAAATAAAGCATAGTAGGGTATTTTAAAAACATTAGAAATTTCCAGACTAGGACTCAGAAAGCAACAACACTAAAACACAAAAGTAATAAATTGACTTCACCAGCATTAAACAAAATTTGCTCATCAAAACTCATCATTAAGAAAATGAACCTCAAAACCACAGATGAGAAGAGAGGGTCTACAGCACAGAAACTGGACTAAGAACTTGTATTTGGAATAGATCAAAACTCCTATAATTTAATAACAAAATATTTTTAGCCCAATCGAAATTAGGCAAAAGATTTGAACACACATCTCATAAAGGACACTGAATAAGTTTCCCATGAGCCCATGCAAAAATGTTCAACAGTACTGGTTATCAGGGAAATTTAAATTAAAACCACAGGGAGAGATCACTCCACATAGCATTGGAAGTGACTAACAGCAACAAAAAGGACAATGCCAAGTGTTGGGGAGTATGTGTTGTGGAACAACCAGAACTCTCACACATCGCAGGTGTAAAGTGAAAACAAAACAGAATAAATTTTAGAAACTACTTTGGCAGTACATTATAAAGTTAAACACACTCACCATATGCCCCAGCAATCCACTTTTAAGTATATATCCAAAAGGAATGAAAGTGTATTCCCACAAATAGATGAATACCAAAAAAAAAAAAAAAATGGATATAGTATCCAAATTGGAAAGGAAGAAGTGAAACTGTCTCTCTTCGAGGATGATGTGATATTATATATAGAATTTACTAGAAAACTTACGAAAAACTATCAGAACTATGAGTGAGCTCAGTAAGGATTTAAAATAAATGATCAATAGGCAAAAATCAGTTGTATTTCTATTTACTAGCAATGAACAATTAAAAAATAAAATGAAAGAATTCTATTTCCAATAGTATAAAAATAGCAAAATGCTTAAGAATAAATTTCATAAAAGAAGTAAGAGACTTAGACCTTAAAAAACTACTAGTCATTGTTAAATGATATGAAAGATCTAAATAAATGGAAAGACATCCACAGAATTCTTGTAACAAAATAATAGAAAGGTAAATAATCCAATTAAAAATAGGCAAAGGGGGCTGGGGTTGTGGCTCAGTGGTAATGTGCCTGCCTAGCACATGTGAAGCACTGGGTTTGATCCTCAGCATCACATAAAAATAAATAGAGGCATTGTGCCCATCTACAACTAAAAAATATTTTTTAAAAATAGGCAAAGGATCTGAATAGACATCTTGTCAAAGATCACATACAGATGATTAACATGCACAAGAAAAGATGCTTGACATCATTAGTCATTAGGGAAGGTGCAAATCAAAATCATAGTGAGATATAAAAAGATGATAAAATTATGGATGAATTGAAACCATTATACATTGCTGTATGGCATAAAATGTGCAGCCACTTTGAAAAAGAGTATAGTAGTTCCAAAAATGTTAAATATGAGCCAGTAATTCTATTCTTAGGTCCTTTTCAAGAGAGATGAAGAGATAGTTCCACATGAAAACTTGCAAACAAATGTTCATCATAGCATTATTCATAACAGTAATGGATAAATAAAATGTGGCATACCCATACAATAGAATATTATTAGACCATAAAAAGAAATGAAGTACTGACACATGTAACATGGATGGGCCTTGAAAACATTACATTTACCGAGGAAAGATTATAGTTATCAAAGATTACGTAGTACTTGATTACATTTGTATGAAGTATCTAAAATAGGTAAGGCTACAGAGACAAAGTATTGGCTGCCTAGGACTGGGGCAGTGGGGGTGGGATTCAAGAGCTGGGGAGGAGAATAGGAAGTGACTACTAATGTGTATAGGGTTTCCTTTTGGAATGGTGAAATGTTTTAAAATTGTGGTGATGATTGCATAACTTTGAATAAATTAAAAATTATTGAATCTCCTGCTGGGTGCAAATTCCTCATTAAATGGGTGAATTGTATGGCCTGCACCTTTCATCTCAATAAAATTATTAAAAAGAAAAGAATGCACACACCAGCTTTATTCAAAATAACCCAAAACTGGAAACAAAATCTACCAATAGGGGAATAGGTGAACTGTTGAATATTCATACAATGAATTCTATTGCCCAATAAAAATGAATGTTCTACTGATACATCCATTGACATGGATGTATTAAAAAAACATGCTGAGTGAAAAAATGCAAGTGCACAAGAGTGCATATTGACAATTCCATTGATATGAAGTAAAGGACAGGAAAAACTAACCATTGATAACAGATCAGAACAGGGATAGGGTATACAGGGAGCTTTCTGGAATGGTTTCTGGAATGACTAATGAGTTCCATATTTTGAAAGGAGTTTGGCTTACACATATGTTTACATTTTTTTCAAAACTGCCTGGAGTGTTGGAATGGGTTGAATCTCAAATTGACCTGGGTAGGCCTCACTTAGATGACACTCAAACACACATTTCAAGAGTGACACATTTGAATATAAACCAGAATCCAGGCAGAGAAAACAAGCCCTGGAAAAGTCTTAAAATGGTTGCTTGGCAGTCATTTTTAGTAAGAAGGAGGCTAAAATGAGCAAGTGGATGGAGTGGTAGGATATTAGGTTGGAGGTGTACTGGGAGAAGGGGAGGACATTGTGTAGGCCCTGGTGGGTAAAATTTCCTATGACTTTTATTGTGAATGCAATGGGGAGCCCACAGGACATGCTCTGACTGGCATTTTAGTAGGATCATTTTGCTGCATTTCTATAGGGGAATAATGTCAGAAGCAAGGAGACTAATTAAGAGGCGACTGCAATAAGAATGAGAGGGGTTGTTGGTTTGGACCCCAGTTGGAGTAATGGAAGCGAGGCAGGATCTGAAGACTGTAGACTGCACACACAGCAGGTTTGTTTGTCATGGCTTGGATGTGAGGTGTCCCCAGAAGCTCACATGTGAGACAGTGCAAGAAGGTTCAGAGGAGAAATGATTTTGTTGTGAAAATCTTAATCCAATCAGTGATTTCATCCCCTGATTAACTGAAAGGTAATTGAAGTGGTAGGGTGGGGCTGGAGGAGGTGGGAATTAGGGTGTGGCTTTGAGGCATATATTTGTATCTGGCAAGCAGAGTGCTCTCTCTCCCCTTCCTGATGGTGCAAAAGTACTTCCCTCTGCCACACTCTCCTGCCATTATGTTCTGCCTTACCTCTAACCTCGAGGAATGGAGCCAGCTTGCTATGGACTAAGACCTCTGAAACCTTGAGCCCTCAATTAAACTCTTCTTCCTCTATAGTTGTGCGGGTCGGGTCATTTAGTCACAGCAGCAAGAAAAAAACTCACTAAGACATTGTTGCTCTTGGTGGTAGTGGGAACTGAAGCTGGATTTCTAACAGGTCAAAGTGAGTATTCAAGTGCATTTCAAGGAGGTAGCTGGATTTATACATGTGGGAGCAGGGAAGAGTCTGGATTGTGGATTTAGATTTGGTGTAGTATTGATGCTGCATGACTGGTGTGTGATGGACACAATGCAGAGAGAGATAAGCAATGGTCTGGGGCACTTCCTTGATTTTAAAATCTACCTTTGGCATTTCACCATCAGGTGTTATGTTTTCTGTAGCTTTTTTGGTGAAGGTAGCTGTTATTGAGTTAGGAAAGTCCCTTGCCAGAGAACTGCACTCTCTGTTTTGTTTTTGTTTTTGTTTTAATCATCGTTGGTGTTGAATTTTTATCAGGCAGTTCTGTGTCTATCGAGATAATTATAAGACCCCCCCCCATTACTCTAATTGATTTTTTCCCTATTAAAGTAGCCTTACATTTCCTGGAATAAACCTAACTTGGCTAGACTATATCAGCCTCTTTATATAATGCTGTATTGGTTTTGCTACTAATTAGTTGAGGATTTTACACCTATGTTTATGATTTAAATAGGTTGCAATATTCCTTTTTGTAGGATTTTGGCCTAAAAAATTATTTTCATCAGATAAAATGAGTATTTCCTCCATTTCTTCCCTCTGGATGAGTTTGTGAAATCTAGGTATTTTTTATACTTTCCAAGTTGGGTGAACTTGGCTGGAAAATCTTTGTAAGCCTGAAATTGTCTTTAGGGGAACATTTTAGACTATGAATTCAAATTCCTTAATACTTGCATTTTAAGACTATTTAGACATTGTTTGCTATTGAGGTGATTTTGGTAAGTGATATTTTTGTGGGAGTGAGTATGTTTTATTTAGATGTTCTGTATAGTTCAAAAGTTATTTGATTCTATTTTTATATGTCTACCGCATCTCTGATACGCCTCCTTTTTCATTCCTGATATTTTTCTTTTAACTTGATTGATCTTGCCAGATGTTTCTCAGTTTTAAACTTCAGCTTTGCACCTCTCTATAATATTTTTGTTTTCTATTTCATTATTTTTCATCTGTATCTCATTATTTCTAGTATGTTTTACTCTTTTTTCTAACTTTTTAAGAGAAATACTTAGCTCATTTACTTTTATCTTTTCTTATAAAACCAATATATGTATTTAAGACAGTATTTTTTTTTATTGTTGTACTGCTCTAGAAATAGCCAGAAATTTGATTGAGTAGCTTTTTGTTCCATTCATTTCAGAATATTTTCTCTTTTGTATTTTATTTAGAGACAGGGTCTCACTGAGTTCCTTAGCGTCTCGCTTTTACTGAGGCTGGCTTTGAACTCATGATCCTTCTGCCTCAGTCTCCTGAGCCTCTGGGGTTAAATGGATAGCTTTTTAAATTCTTTTATTAGTGGTTACAGTCATGCATAATGGGTTTTGACATAATCATACATGCATGGAATTTAATTTACTCCATTTCAGTCCCAGTGGCCCTCCTTTCTCTTTCCTTCTCCCTTCCCTTATTTCCCTTCTACTCTACTGGTCTTCCATTTATCTATTTATTTATTCCCAATTGGTGCTTTATAGATATATTGTGGTATATTTATACATGCACATAGAGTAATTTTGCCAAATTCATTCACATTTCCTCCACTTCCCTGCTCCTCTTCCCTCCCCCTGAATCTCCTCGTACTTCACTGTAGAAAGCTTTTAAATGTCCAGATATAACAATCTCTTTAAAATTTTTGAAGGGGATTTGGGGTGGAGTTCAGTGATGGAGTGGTTACCTAGCATGTGTGAGACCCTGGGTTCAATAATTTAAAAAAATTATTAAATTATTAAATTTTAATTTTATTGCATTTTCACCAGATAAAATTGTTTTATTTATGTGACATGTCATTGAAACTGAGTTGAAGTTAATGTTTCTGTGTGCTTAAAAAAATAAATCATTTTGGGGCTGGGGATATGACTCAGTTGGTAGAGTGCTTGCCTCACAAGCACAAGGCCCTGGGTTCAATTCCCAGCGCCAAAGGAAAAAAAAAATCATTTTGATGTAAAGCTTTATATCTATACATATAGTATTGATAAATCTTTTCTACTTGATTTTCTTGTAATATGAGTGGTATGTTAGAGTGTCTGAGTGTCTTCTTTATTAGCCTATTTCAATCTTCTTGTATCTACTTTGCTTTATAAAAATTATTTCTTATATGGTATATATAAATATTAAAATATATATTCACAAATATTATGTCTTCATTGTGGGCTGTGGCTTTTAGCATTATAAAGTGTTCTTTTTGTCTCATTTATGCATTTTTCAACTTTGTTTATTAAAAATCACAAGTTCTTTTATTTTTTCCACTTACCAGGTGTGTCTTTAGTCATCCATTATTTAATTTCATTTTATTCTTTTTTGTTTTTTCAGTATTGGGGATGAACTCAGGGGTATACTCACTCCCAGTCCTTTTTACATTTTATTTTGAGACAAGGTGTCACTAAGTTGCCAAGGCTGGTCTAGAATTTGTGATCCTCCTGCCTCAGTCTCCTGAGAACCTGGGATTACAGGTGTGCAACACTGTTATGGTCTAGATATGGTGTCCCCCAAAAGCTCATGTGTGAGACAATGCAAGAAGGTTTGGAGGAGAAATGATTGGATTATAGCCTTAAACTAATCAGTGAATTAATCCCTGATGAGTTTAACTGAGTGGTAACTGGAGGCAGGTGGGGTGTGGCTGAAGGAAGTGGTTCTTTGGGGGCGTGGCTATGGGGTATATATTTGTATCTGGTGAGTGGAGTCTCTCTCTCTCTCTGCTTTCTGATCACCATGAGAGGTACTTCCCTTTGCCACACTCTTCCTACATGATGTTCAGCCTCACCTCAAGCCCTGAGGAATGGAGCTGGCCTTCTATGGACTAAGACCTCTGAAACTGTGAGCCCTCAAATAAACTTTCCTTCTTTACAATCGTTCTGGTCAGGTCCTTTAGTCACAATGGTGAAATCACTGATTAAAACAACTACCATGTCAGGCTTTTAAGTCATTTTTAAATTCTAAGATTTTTTTTGCATTTTTATCCTATGTATAATTTATCATATGTTTAATTTTTATTTTATTCTCTATTTTGCATTTCATAACTTAGTTTTTATTTTTTTACTGATTTTGTCTTTTTCTGCAATTTTTGTTCTGGTGTTTAATTCAACTCTTTTTTTCATGACTTCTATTTTTTTTTTGTCAATTTCTATTCAGAGTTTTTGAATTTGGGATTTGTAATGTTTTCACATATGCTATTATTGGTTTAGTAACATTTCCTTCCTATTGGACAAAGTTTCCTCTGGTTTGACATACACTGTGTGAATGAGTTAGCAATGGCTCTGTTTAATTTTTTTCTCCCAGACCCAGGAAAGGCTCAGAATGTGACCTTAAGTGAACTGCTTATAGTACTGTTTCTGGAATTATATCAAGTTAATATAGATTTGAAAGCTTAACAGTATCAGGACTTTGTTACCAATTTTTAATGTTCAACACCTGATTTGTGAACTGTACCTTAACTGGCAGGACTGGGAATTGACATACACTATTAGGCTACATGACAAGTGCTGTGTACAGTTGGGAACATTATTGTCAGATTTTCTTTGTGGGGCTGGTCCATCCATATAGATTTTCTCTCTTGAAACCAACTGTGTCCATCTAAGGTTGGAGTCTAGAAGCTGTTCCTGGGTTGTTAAAATATTTATTGACAATGATTTACATTCTGCACTTCCTGAATTATATTCTTTCAAAGGGTAAACTTAGTACTTGGTCAAACCTATTTTTGTCCTGTGAATTTTATTTTCAAACCAAATCTAAGATCAATATGCCTGATGCATGGAGTATTTTTGTTACCTCAAAAGTATTGATCCTGACTTTTTTCTCTTGTAGTCTTCTACGTATGTTAGACATCTTTTTGTTATTAGGCAGGCTGTTGTGTTTTCCAGGACCAGCAGAGATAGGTTTTTCTCTAGTAGTTTAAGAGTTTGGGAACCTTACTCAATCGTTCAAGTTAACTGTTGGTTGTGTTCCAGGTACTGTGACTGAACACCCAACTACTCTCAAATTCAGTGACTTAAGATAATGTCAACATCTATTTTTCTTAGAAGCTACAGTTGAGATAAGCCTATCTCAGTATAGATAGCTCATTTCTGCTCCACTTCATATCATTTGTGGCAGCTCAAAGGTCCTAACTTAAAATCATCTGAAGCTTTCCTCACTCACACACCTGGCCAGGGTCAGTTTCTCTGTGTGGGCTAGTGTTGGACTTCCTCAGAGAAGGGTTGCTTATTTCTAAGAGCAAGCATCCTCAGACAGGTAGGAGCCAAATAATCTCATCTGACCAAGCCTGGAAGTCAAGCAGCATCATTTACGACACACATTATGCAGTGAGGCAGTCAGAAAATTCTGCCCAGGTTTGTGGAGAGAAATAGACTCTACCACTTGACATGAGGGGTAGTAAGGTTGGAGAAAAGTGTGTGGGACTGGAAATATTGCTATGGTCATTTTGAGAAAATACAAAAGAATACCATCTGGAATTAAAAGAACAAAGACAAAGGTCAGAATTAGGCAGGTAACCAACTGGCACATAAAATAACTAAGTTATGGAACTTACATCTAGGTGAAAATATATGGCAGGATACCATGAATGATCATAAAGAAAAGATGGTTGTATTAGGATTCTCTAGAGGAACAGAATCAACAGGAAGTATGATCATAAAAAAGGGATTTATTAGATTTGGTTTACACGACCAGAAGCTGGATTGTCCACAATGGCCATCTGCAGATTGGAGAGCTGGAAAAACCAGTAGCTGTGCAGTCCAAGAGGTGGAAGCCCCAGAATAAGAAGGATAACAGTGCCACCCTAGTCCAAGACCAAGGCTTCTGGAAACTACCTGGAGAATCACTGGCAGAGTCTGCTTTGGAAGAGTGAAGAAGCAAGAAGCAGCAATCAAGAATCTGTTCAGGAGTTGTGCTTGCATCTGCATCTGCTTCCTTATTCTTCCAACTTTTATTCCATCCAAGTCATCATCCTTTTGGATGGTGATGCCCACGCTTAGGGAGAGTCTCCACTTCAGTTCACTATCCCACATTCCAGTCATTCCTAGGCATGCTCTCACTGACACACCCAGAAGCCTCTTAATCATTGGCATCTCTTAATCCATCAAGTTGACAATTAAAATTAACCATTACAGTGAGAGAAATGGAAGATTCTTGTGTAAATTTTGTGTCTAGTGTTCTTCACATGCTCGTTTCACTATGAACATTATTGTGCTGTTAATTCATTCTAAAAGGAATTTATTGGATTGGACAGAATCATAAAATTGATTTAGGATTTAGAGTAATATTTCTTAAATTTCTGTCATCCACAGATTACATAGTAGTTACAAAGGGCCATAATGTATGTTTTAATGTACAGCTAAACCATCATCTTTTGATATATTAAAAATACAAGTTTATAGAAATAAAATGCAAGCATTGTATTTATAAAGCTAAAGCATTTTTATTTTACTCAATTAGAGGAATGATATTTTTGTTTCTGAATAATGTGTATATGATTAAATTATAGCTATCTGAAGCTATAAAGAAATCACATTGGTGCCTTCTTTTATTCCTTTTCTGCTTTTATATGAAAAAATCACCAACTATGTAGATCATTGAAAAAGGCAACTGTCAAGTGGAGGCATTGTTGGGCAGTGCAACTTTTTGGGTGGAATAAATCTAAAATTATGGGGAAATCTTCTAGCAAAGACTTCAGGCTTTGGTCACCCGCTCCAGCCTTTGAATGAGTGTATCACCCTTGAAAACAGAAAGATTGTATGTTTCTTTGAATAAATTGTGAGTGATAGTCAGTCTTTGGTGTCATTTCAGTTTTGTAAAACGTCATTTTCTATTGAAATATTTGGTTATACTTTAAAAATTTTTCAATAATGTATTATTTCCTACTTCTGTGGGTGAAGAAAAACAAGTGTTAGGAAAGCTTAAATTATCTTAGATTGAGCCATTTATATTACAGTTTGGTCTTTTTATGAAAGTCTATTATCTTATCATTTACATTTTAAAAAAAATCAGTATTTTAGAATACTTAAGTTTAGGTTAGTAAATATGCTGAATACTGAGATATGCTACTTAAGTCACATAAAATAATAGATATATGCCTTATGCAGTTACCAATGTCATGGAAAATATTTTCTTTTCTCTAATTTTAAAAACTCATGAATACCTTTCTACTCAGCAGCATAATCCAGTGTTGATTAGCAGTTGTATATTCATGCTAATTTCCTCTCAGAGTCCACCAATATGTCATATGCTTAGTGGCTTCGATTTTATTATATTTGTGTCTGGCTATTTGCTTTAAAACTGAATTAAGAGCAGCTGACTGAAGCCTATTTCTGAAAGATCCACATGTGCATGACATTCAGGAGAAACTTCTTTATTCCTTAGTAATATTCTTTTTTGTTGTATATTCCATAACTGATACCAATCAATTCTGGTCCCAAAGTCTCTTTCCTTCATCTACATTCGAGCTCAGAATTTTCAGCATAAATACAAAACCTTCATGGAGTGTGTCTCTTGTATAGGAATGGCATTTGTGTCAATAGCAGATTCGTACTCTGAACATCAGTGGTTTTTTCAACTCCAAATTCAAATGTCTGCCAGATACTCATGTGATAGTAATTTGTTCTCACATTGTTAACGTGTCGTATTAATTTCCTATGGTTGCTGTAACAAATCACCACAAATTTAGTGGAGTAAAAAAACACCCAGTGATTCTTTTGCAGAGGTCAGAACTCCCAAATCAGTTTCACTGGTCTGAAATCAAAATGTCAGCCAGAGTGGGCTCCTGGAGATGCTTTCTGGGAGAATCTGCTTCCATACCTTTTCCACCCTCTAGAACTACATTCTTTGCATTCCTTGGCTTGTGTCCCCACACCCTCCATTTTCAAAGGCACCAGTCTTGCATTTTGCTTCAAGTTCATGTTCCTTTCTTTTCTGTGTGTCAAATCTCCCTTTGCCTCCTTTTTAGAAGAACGCTTGTAATTAGGTATAGGTCCCATTCAGAAACTTCTGTATAATCTTTCCTCTCAAGATCCTACATAATCACACATGCAAAGTCCCTTTTGTAGCAGGTTACATTCACAGATTCCAGATGTTAAGACTTGCATATGACAGCCGCATAGGAAGCTGAGGCAGGAGGATTTTGAGTTCAAAGTCAGCCTCAGCAATGGTGAGGCATAAGTCACTCAGTGAGATCCTGTCTCTAAATAAAATACAAAATAGGGCTGGGGATCTGGCTTAGTGGTTGAGTACCCCTGAGTTCAATCCCTGGTACTGTCCCCTCTCCCAAAAAGACTTGCATATGTTTGAGGGCCATTATTCAGTCTATCATATATGTGTATATTATGGATATTTTACTAGATCATTTAATAATGTTGATTTTTCTACTTGTTTTCCCTGAATAATAGTTTTGCTAAATTTTGGGCTGCCTGTAAAAGCTTTATGGAAATGATGCAATTGGTATCTGCTTTTACTCTATGGAACATATCTTTAAATATCTCCAGTTTTGGTCTATTTTTTACTTTGCTTTATTATTTTCTTTCTTATTGAAGAACATTCTTTTTTTTTTTTTGTAGTAAGTATTTGTTGCTTTTAGCTGTCCATATCCCCAAGCATTCCATCCTTGCTATGAGGTGCTAGCTAGTGTCATTTTTAGAGCTTTTCCCATTTTATTTAGAGTTGCTGGTGCTTGGAGGACAGGATACTTTCAAAAATGCAATTTATATGGATTCTGAAATAATCAAGTCTTAATGACAGTGATACCGCCGTTTACTGGTGATGAGTTCTGCTTCCTCAAGTGTTGAAGTATAACGCCAGAGAAGCAAGCCAAGGCAAGCATATTAAGCAGGTTTTATTTAAAGGTAGTAACACAGACTTCTCTCTGGAGGAAGAATGGGGGCCATGGCTGATGTTCTAGAATCCCAGAGAAATGAGCACACCCTACATCTTTTATAGGTTAGGGTCTTCTTTGTTCTGTTCTTTCCTCTGACCCTTATCTATCTCTTCTTCCTGTCTACATGACTAGGTTACTGTAGTGACACAGCAAAAAGGTGAGATGCAAATGGCAGGGGGAAGGGCCACATGGAGATCAGGTGGGGGCCCAGCAGACAATAATTAGCAACTCCCTGCCTGCAGCTTTTGGGGAGGGGCAGTTAAGCAGGTAATCTTGGTGATCAAAAGGGCTCTGGAGATGCTGACATTCCAATCTCCCAGGGGTGATCTCCAACTTCCCAGACTCTGATGGCCTCAATTTGACCAGATTTCCTATTCTACACTAACTGCTTATCCCCAATTCTGGCTTCAACAGGAATGGTGGGGGAGAATAAGAGTCAAGAAGCAGAAGCTCCAGGGAATGAGGGAGAGAACTGCAACAATAAAGGGTCAATAATGTTTTTAAGACTGGAGGTGTAGCTCAGTGCTAGAGGACTTTCCTTGCATGTGTAAGGCCCTAGGTTGAATTCCCACCCACCCCCCAAACACAAAACACATGCATGTGTGCACACAAATGGGGGAGAAATTTTTTTTGACTTGATGGTGTGAACCTCTGGGAAGATTTATTAAATTTTTCAGAGATGGATGAGGGGCTGTGTATTTGAGTTTGGAAAAAAAAATAGTAACTGCTAAATTGTGTTGTTAGAAATCAGCAAGATTTTGTATGTAGAAAAAAGGTGAAGAGAATATCTGGAAAGAAGGCTCGTGATGGGTGTTTTGCTGAGGCTGATGGCTACACCTGTGCTCTAGGGTTTTTAGAGTGGGTGAGGTGGGTGGCTGGTCCCTATCCGACAGTGTGCAGAGTGGGGGTCCAAGTGAGGAGCTGTGCCTGAGATCATGGGCTTCTCAGGGTGGCCAGGTAGCTGGAGTGGGAGACACAGTGTCAGGTGTGATGGTAAGACTCACAGCCATGGTAAGACTCACAGCCATGGCAAAAACCCAGATCTTGTGTCATGTAACTGGTGCCTTAGGAGCACTCAGCCCACATCTCCTGGCTGCCTGTGGAGAAGGCTTTCTGGCCTTTATTATTACACTGCTTGCTCCTGCTCCTGCTGGGAAGGAGAGGGTCCCGGGATTTGTAGTCAAAGGAGGTAGTGCCTTTGTGGTCGGTAACTTGGATCCTCTGCTCCAGTGTCTCTGACTCAGGCAGTGGAGAAGGGTATTATTTCTGCCTTGGCTTCTAACACAGAACCTCAGAGATGCTTTTGTTTCCACCCATTTCAAAGCCTGAATCCTCAGCTGTGGGCTGATTTTATATAAACCCTGAGTTGTAATTGAAATAAATTCCCATTTGTTTTTAATTATAAATAGTCATGTATGATTAACAATAATGATATGAATGTACATCATGCACAACCATAGAAATGAAAATTTGTACCCCACATGTGTAAAATGAATCAAAATGAAGTCTGTAAAAATAAAAATAATAAAAAATTTAAAAAATCATAGTCAGTTACAACCAAGTTATTTAAACCAAGCACCATAACCAATATGATCATTTAGTCCTGTTGTAGGCAAACTTCATTGGTTAGACAGAAAGGTCATCGTGCTTTGCTAGAAAATGGCTAAAATGGTTGCAGTATTAATATTTGAATTCTATTACAGACAGTGCATAGGGCAATCAATTACCAGTCCAGGAAAACCCAGTTTTCAGATAATTGTCATTGTACTTTGTATTCCCACTCTGCTGTGTTGAATGCTGATGCAAAATCCTCAGTTGCAGATTCACTTGGATGAACAGGTACAAATTCACTTTCTGCAGTCTCTCTGGGGTCAGGCATCACTGTGTTTATGACATTCTTCTGGGTTGTACTTTTTACATTGTGTTTTTCAATTCTACTTTTATTCATTCATACACAGTATTAGAATCATTATTTCATCTTGTGAAGTAATGTCATCATAGCCCACAGTGCCAAAAGAACATAAGTTTCACAACTATAAACAATTACATATATATTAATGTTTACACATTGGCTCAGACTGACTACATTCTGTCAACAAATGTCAGCCAAAATAAACTGACCAATGTTATTTTAAAAACATTTATGTGACCTTTACAGACTTAATGATTGGTAAGGCTTTCTCAGGGGTTCTGTGAAAATCATAATTAATCTCATAGTTCTGGTTACATATGGTTGTATAACAAGGTAACTGCTAGGGTTTGAATATGTTCCCCCAAGTTTATATGTTGGGAAATTCATTCCCAATGCTGCATTGTTGGGAGATGAGACCTAATTCCAGCTGATTAAGCCATAAGGGCTCTGCTTTCATGAATGAATTAAGTCGCTATGACAGGAGTGGGTCTAGTAATTGTGAGACTGGACTTGTTACCAAAACAGGTTGGGTCCTTCTCTTACTCTCACTCTCGCCCTCTCTTGCTCTCCCACCTTCCACTATAGTACTCTTGCCATCTGTGGGACTTTCGATCTTGAACTTTCCGATCTTTAGAACTGTAAGAAATAAATCTATTTTAAACTATCCAAGCTGTCGTATTTTGTTTTAGCAACATAAAATGGTTAAAATACTATCCCCAAACTCAGTGACTTAAAATGGCACCGTCAAGCTACATCTGTCATTCTGTGGGCAGGGCTTGACTGGTATGACTGGTACTAGTGGTATTCCATGATGGAACCTGGGCTGAGTTGGAGGTTCCAAGATGCTTCACTCACATGCCTGTGGATTTAGAGGGAAGGACTGGAAATTTAGGGTCAGCTAGGACCCGCCCCTTCTCCAGGCAGTTTTAATTCTCTCCTTGTGCTATATAAAATAGGTAGATTTTTTTCATAATTTAAATAAATTTTACATAGTTTTTTTGTTTAAAAATTTTAACTGGTACATAAAATTATACATATGTATGGGGTAGCATATGATGTTTCCATACATGTACATGTGTATGATGTTCAACTCGGGAGGTAAGCATATCTATCTCCTTAATCATTTATTATTTCTTAATGGTAAAACCATTCAAAATCCTTTCTTCTAGCTTAAGAAAACATACAGTACCTAGTCATCATCTGTAGTCTCCTTACCATAAAACGGCACACCTGGCAGTTCTTTTTCTTACTCTCAGTACAGTTGATCAACTTTTCCTCACTGCTCTCTCTCCACTACTCTTCCCACCTCTGGTAACCACTCTTCTACTTCCACTTCTGCAAGATCAACTTTTCTGTTCCAACTGTGAGGGAGATCATGTGGTATTTGTCTTTCTGTGCTTGTTTTTTCACTTAGTGTAATGTCCTCCAGTTCTATCCCTGTTGTGGCAAACAGGATTTCATTCTTATTTTTGTGGCTGAATACTATTCATTTGTGTCAGTGTTCCGTTTTTTCTTTATGCATTCATCAGCTGGTGGATCCTTTGGTTGTTTCCATTTCTTGGGAGTGTAAAGGTCTCTGACAGACTGATTTCATTTCCTTTGAATATATATCCCATAGTGGAATTGCTGGATCATGTGGTAGTTCTATTTTTCTTTTCATTCTTTTTTCTTTTCTTTCTTTCTTTCTTTCTTTCTTTCTTTCTTTCTTTCTTTCTTTCTTTCTTTCTTTCTTTCTTTCTTTCTTTCTTTTTGTGATCTCCAATCCACTAATTGCATGCAAGAGTGACCATTTCTGAATAATCACATCATCACATCAGCCTACAACTCTTGTCTTTTTGATAATAGCCATTCTTTTTTTTTTTATTTGCTTATTGATTCATTGAGCACAAATGGAGTACAGCTATTGAGCTATTGTTTCACTGGTTGTACACAAAGTAGAATCACACCATCTGTGCATTCATACATGTACACAGGGCAATGGTGTCTGTCACACATTCTGTTAATATTCTTACCTCCCCACCCCCGACCCCACCCCTCCCTTCCCTCTATGCTATCTATCCTTCCTCCATTCTTGCCACCCCACCCCCTGCATTATGCATCATCATTCGTTTATCAGAGAGACCATTTGGCCTTTGGATTTTTGGGATTGGCTGACCTCACTTAGCATAACAGTCTCCAACATCATCCATTTACCTACAAATGCCATAATTTTATTCTTCTTTATGGCTGAGTAATATTCCATTGTGTATATATACCACAGTTTCTTTATCCATTCATCTATTGAAGGGCATCTAGGTTGGTTCCACAATCTAGCTATTGTGAATTGAGCAGCTATGAACATTGATGTGGCTGTATCACTGTAGTAATCTGATTTTAAGTCCTTTGGGTATAGGCCAAGGAGTGGGCTAGCTGGGTCAAATGGTGGATCCATTCCAAGTTTTCTAAGGAATCTCCACACTGCTTTCCAGAGTGGCTGCACCATCTTGCACTCCCACCAGCAATGTATGAGTGTACCCTTTTCCCCACATCCTCGCCAACACCCGTTGTTGCCTGTATTCTTAATAAAAGACATTCTAATTGGGGTAAGATGAAATCTTAAGGTGGTTTTGATTTGCATTTCTCTTATAATGAGGGATGTTGAACATTTTTTCATAAATCTGTTGATTGATTGTAGATCTTCCTCTGTAAAGTGTCTTTTCATTTCCTTGGCCCATTTATTGATTGGGTTATTAGTGTTCTTGGTGTAAAGATTTTTGAGTACTTTATAGATTCTGGAGATTAGTGCTTTATCTGAAGTGTGTGTGGCAAAGATTTTCTCCCACTCTGAAGGCTCTCTCTTCACATTGCTGTTTGTTTCCTTTGCTGAGAAAAAACTTTTTAGTTTGACTCTATCCCAATCATTGATTCGTGCTTTTATTTCTTGTGCTTTGGGAGTCATGTTAAGGAAATCTGGTCCTAGGCCAACGTGATGAAGATTTGGACCTATTTTCTCTTCTATTAGGTGCAGAGTCTCTGGTCTAATTTCTAGGTCCTTGATCCACTTTGAGTTGAGTTTTGTACAGGGTGAGAGATATGGGTTTAGTTTCATTTTCCTGCATATGGATTTCCAATTTTCCCAGCACCATTTGTTGAAGAGGCTGTCTTTTCTCCACTGTATGTTTTTGGCTCCTTTGTCAAGTATGAGATACCTGTATTTATGTGTGTTTGTCTCTGTGTCCTCTATTCTGTACCATTGATCTACCTGTCTATTTTGGTGCCAATACCAAGCTGTTTTCGTTACTATTGCTCTGTGGTATAGTTGAAGATCTGGTATTGTGATACCCCCTGCTTCGCTCTTCTTGCTAAGGATTGCTTTAGCTATTCTGGGTCTCTTATTCCTCCAAATGAATTTCATGATTGCTTGCTCTATTTCTATGAGGTCTGTCATTGGGATTTTATTGGAATTGCATTGAATTTGTATAGCATTTTTGGAAGTATGGCCATTTTGACAATATTAATTCTGCCTATCCAAGAACATGGGAGATCTTTCCATCTTCTCAGATTCTCTTTAACTTCTTTCTTTAGTGTTCTGTAGTTCTCATTGTAGAGGTCTTTCACATCTTTTGTTAGATTGATTACCACGTATTTTATTTTATTTGAGGTTATTGTGAATGTGGTAGTTTTCCTAATTTCTCTCTCAGAGGCTGCATCACTTACAAATAAAAATGCATTGGATTTATGAGCATTAATTTTATATCCTGCTACTTTACTGAATTCATTTATGAGTTCCAGAAGTTTTCTGGTGGAATT
>JAJEJO010000721.1:344657-367268 GCA_020662805.1 Glaucomys volans | reverse complement strand
ACAATGTTGAATAGTAGTGGCGAAAGAGGGCATCCCTGCCTTGTTCCAGTTCTCAGGGGGAATGCTTTCAATTTTTCTCCATTTAGAATGATGTTAGCTGTGGGCTTAGCACAGATAGCCTTTACATTGTTAAGGAATGTCCCCACTATTCCTATTTTTTCTAGTGTTTTGAGCATGAAGGGGTGCTGTATTTTATCAAATGCTTTCTCTGCATCTATTGAAATAATCATGTGGTTCTTGACTTTAAGTCTGTTGATGTGGTGAATTACATTTATTGATTTCCGGATGTTGAACCAACCTTGCATCCCCGGGATGAAACCCACTTGATCGTGGTGCACTATCTTTTTAATATGCTTTTGTATGTGATTCGCTAAAATTTTGTTAAGAATTTTTGCATCTATGTTCATTAGAGATATGGGTCTGAAATTTTCTTTCCTCGACGTGTCCTTCCCTTATAATAGCCATTCTAACTGGAGTGAGGTGATATCATTGTGGGTTTTGATTTACATTTCCCTGATTATTAGTGATGTTGAGCATTTTTTTCCTATATTGGTTGGCCATTTGTGTCTTACTTTGAGAAATGTCTGTTTGGTCTGTTGCTCATTTTTAAGTTGGACCATTACTGTTATTATTATCAATTATTTGCTATTGAATTAAGTTCCTTATAAATTCAGGATATTAATCCCTTATCAGATATATAGTTTGCAAATATCTTCTCCTATTCTACAGATTTTATCTTGATTCTGTTGATTGTTTCCTTTGCTGAGCTGAAGTTTTCTAATTTGATGTAATCCCATTTGTCTATTTTTGCTTTCATTTTCTGTGCTTCTAAGGTCTTGCCCCCTAATTTTTGCCCATTCCAATGTCCTGAAGCATTTCCCTGATGTTTTCTTCTAGCAATTTCATAGTTTCAGGTCTTACATTTAGGTCTTTGATACACCTTGCCTTGATTTTTTGAATATGGTGAGAGCAAATGGTCTAGTTTAATTCTTCTGCAGGCAGATATCTAGTTTGCCCAGCAGTATTTATGAAAAAGCCTGTCTTTCTCCAACGTGTGCTCTTATCACCTACGTTGAAGATCAGTTAGCTGTCACAGCATGGGTTAATTTCTCAGCTCTCCATTCTCTTTCATTTGTCTATATGTATGTTTTTATGCCAATCTCATTATCTAATTACTATAATTTTGTAGTATTTTGAAGTCAGGTGGTACAATGCCTCCTGCTTTGTTCTTTTTTCTCAAGATACCTTTAGTTATCCAGAGTGTGTGTGTGTGTGTGTGTGTGTGTGTGTGTGTGTGTGTCAGGGGGCGGGGGTGGTGTTTCATGTGGATGCAAAGATTATTTTTTTTAGTTCTGAGAAGAAAGTCATTTATATATTGATAGAGATTTCATTGAATCTGTAAATCACTTTGGGTGGGTAGTATAGACATTTTAACAATATTGATTCTTCCAGTCCCTTCATGTGGGATATCTTTCTACTTCTTTGTGTCTTATTCAGTTTCTTTCATCAAAATGTTTTATGATTTTTTTCACAGATCTTCCACCTCTTTGATTAAATTTGTTCCCAGTTTTTAAAATAGTTTTTGGAAATAGGTTTGTTTTCTTGATTTCTTTTTCAGATAATATGGTATTGATATGTAGCAATGCCACTATTTTTTGTATGTTGAATATATATCCAGCAACTCTGATGAACTTATTAATTAGTGGTAATAGCTTTTCCGTGGAGTATTTGTGATTTTCTTTTTTTTTGGTGTGGGAATTGAACTCAGGTGTGCTTAACCATTGAGCCACAACCCCAACCCTTTTTATTTTTTATTTTGAAACAGGATCTTGCTAAGTTGCTTAGGGCCTCCTTAAGGTGCTGAAGCTGGCTTTGACCTCAGCCTCCCAGTCACTGGGATTACAGATGGGTATCAGCATGCCTGGTTGGATTCTGCCAAACTGTTAAGGCCAGGCTGACTTCAAGGGAGGGGAATTAGGCTCTGTCTCAATGAGAGAAGTGTTAAATGTATTATGACTATTATGACTATCTTAATCCACACTGTGAAATTTATTAGATGAAAGTGAACAACTTCATTTCATTGTTCTTGTCTCTGTAATAAATTTCATGTGGATCACTTCTGATTACTTGTACTCCACTGACCACATTTTGAGAAATTATTTGTCTAGGAAATGAAGTTGGTTGTTAAAGAATTTCTTAAAGCTCCTAAGCACAAGTGCTAACTAAAACCATAGAATGCAATCTCCAACCCTATTAGGGAGGCAGTAAAATGTAATTGTGGGGTCTCTGGAGTAAACTTGCTTGGAGTTCAAAGTCAGATGCTGACTTAGCAGCTCTGTTAGATAGGCAGATGTCTTGATTTGTCTGGTTTTGCTTATTTTCTTCCTCTTTCCCTAGAAATAATAATACCTCATTTTATTAGTTTTTTTTTTAATATTAAGAAGATGGAAGTAAGAAACAGCATAAAGCTACATGGTATCACTCAATATTTGTTAACCACAATTATTAATAATGTTATATTTATTTGAACTTTTGAATCTTACTGGTACTGAACATTGCCTTATTTAGGGGTTGAGCTATTAAAAAGGTGTGAATTTGTGCTTTTCAATGATTAATTTTATCTCTTAGTTGATTTTTTTTCTCTTGATTTCCATAGCTGAAAATTGAAGAGTAAGAGAATTAGATTGTAGGGATTCTCAAGTCAATAGTAAGAATGGAGAGATGGAAATAGTGGGTCAATATATTAAGAAACAAAACCAAAACAAAACAAAAATTCAAATCAAGTCAAAACAAACACAGCCTTTTCTTTCAGGCAGATTCCACATATGTCCTTCTGCTTTTAACCAAGATGAATTCCATTATAGATTTTTTTTCCATAGGGAATGCTTTGAGCATAACATGAGTAGTAAAAAAAAAATATATATATATATAAAATATAAATATATATAATATATCAATACATATATTATATATATAAATGTAATATTATATATATGTTTATATATAGCTATGAAAGCTTTTGTTCTCAAGTTCTGGTATCATTAGGGTTTCGAATTTACTATATGTGACATAAACCTATAAGTAGAACAGAAGATCCTTTCCATCTCACAGAAATTCTGGGGATGGAATCCAGAGCCAATATGGAAAATTGTAGCTCATGGACACAGGTTCCTTCCATCCTGTGGCTATGTCACATGTGTCTTCCATTCCTAAGGACAAAATCTAGAATGAATTTTGAAGCTCCATTTTCTTTCTTACTCTCAGGAAAAAGGAAGGGAAGGGAGAGGATATGCCCTCCTACTTTAAGAACACTTTCTGGAGGACTCAGATGACTCGTCGATGGTCCCTGAGGTTCCTTCTGACACCCAGTGTATGGTGTCCACATCAGTTCTCCAGTTCTCTAACACCAATAGTCAATTCGCTCTTGGCACTATCTACTGGAGTTGATGTAAAATTCCACAAGTAAAAGGACTCAATCCCACCAGATACTCCTTCCACTTCACATGCCAGCTACAAATGAGATGCCCAGGATGTCTACGTTTTCCTTTACTTTTCAAAGTTAGGTGTTCCCACACTCCACCTTCAGTTTTCAAAAATTTCTGTGGTGACTCATAGAACTCAGGAAAACACTTTCATCATGTTTACAGGTTTAATATAAAGAATACAAATGAATATTCACATGAATAAGTACATAGGATAAGGTCTGCTTCCATGGCAGGAGCCCCTATTCTCTTGGAGTTGAGGTATGAAACCTCCTGGCCTATAGATATGTTCTTTAACCAGGAAGCTTCCAGAATTTCATTGTTCAATAGTTTTTGTAGAGTCAATCTTCAAATCCCTGCTTTTCCTCTCTAGAGGCTCATGGTGTTGAAAGTTCCACCCCTCTTGATCTTTTTCATGACCCACCCCATCCTGAGGCTATCTGTAGGCCCCACTTTGAGTCACCTCATTAGCATAAACTCAGATATAGTTGACAGGACTCACATCATAAAATATACTCCTATCACTCAGGACATTCCAAGGGTTTTATGAACTCTGGCTCAGGAACTGGGGACAAAGACCAAATATTTGTTTATTTTTATACCATAAACCTATTTATAACATTTTAGTTACATGATGACCTCATTTAGCTTAAGGGAGATTTAAAAATGTGTTCAATGGGATTTTATTGTCAAGGAATAAGGGAAGAATGGATAATGGGGGAAAACTTCCCTGCTTCCTTGTGAATGAATTTTCTATTCAGAAATGAAAGTTCCTTAATATTTTTAGGAAGAACCTGAGTCCCCTGGGAATAGTTTTTTGAATGTTGGCATTAGCCTCACTGTTTTTGGAGTCTTGAACATTTGAAAAGACTTATTATTGTTAAGTAGTCTGGACTTATATCTGGAGTGTTAGCCTGGGACCCTGCTTGTCCCTAAGTCACCAGTGACCTCATTCAATTTTTGTTCTTTCAGGCATTCAGTTTTGCAGATACGTACCATGTTCAGTTCTAAAGGTTCTACCTACTCCTCTGACAGTTTTATTGAGTGTGTATTTGCCTAAACATTTTTCTAAATTTTCAGCAGTGTACATTGTACACTACCTCATCTTGTTCTACTCTCAATGAACCAAAACAGATTAGTTTCTTTTGGAGAACCGTCTTTCTTCTACCTCCAACACACTTGCTGTCTTTGAATTCATGTTTTATCTCTATGACTTATTCATTTGTGTCTGATATACTTCTATACTTTTTAAATAATCTCCTAAACCAATGCTAAGCTACTGTTACTTAAATTCACAAATTTCTGTAACTTATTAGTCTCATCTGAGGGACTTATCAAAGCTCATTGAGAGACTAACCTTATATCAATTACACATGCTCTTTAGTTTTTCTGCAGTCTCTTCTCAGTGACTCACTTTAAGACCCTCTAAAAGGTTCACATTTCAGGCTTACTTAGAAATATCATATTGCTGGACTTCATATTTGGGGCTATGTGTTTGTCCAATGATTTATCACCTTCTTTGCTCTCAATTTTACCAGTGAGAGCACGTTTCCTTTTATATGGACCTGGCAGGCCCTGGACTCCTTCAATCTTGATTGCACCTTGTCAGTGTTTAAAAACATACAGGGGCTGGGGATATAGCTCAGTTGGCAGAGTGCTTGCCTTGCAAGCACAAGGTCCAGAGTTCAAACCCCAGCACTGCAAAAAAACAAAAACAAACAAAAAAACCAAAACATACAGAAATGTAAGATTATCATTTGTGATGTGTTTCAGAAAGAGCTGTGTATATTATGACATTGGGGTATATTTGGGTGATTGAAATATTTGGAAGTTTGGCACATGGTGAAAGACTTAAAGGCAGCTATGATATGGTGGGGCCAGTACAAATTTTGTGTCTGAACACATAGTCTACTGGGAAAATTTAATTGGGTCATCTGTGTGAGGGTGTTTTGGGGAGCTTCAAAATTTTGTAAAATGAAATTAAATACTTTGGGAAGATATACTGACTTTGGAGTTTTGTGAGAATTTACACAGGACATTCAGTCTCTTACGAGGGTTCAGTTCATAGCATCAGTAGCTATTGGATATAAAGCCAAATTCTATGGAATACTAGGACAGGAGATATAGGCTAAGGTTTAAAATTACACATCATATTTGTCAGGAATACTAGTCTTTGATTTTTTTTCCTGTGAAAATTATTCATTTTTTTTTTCGTCTCTGAATTTCCTTTGTGTCAATTAAGTATGTTACTTTGATTCCCTGGATTGGAAAAAAAAACCTTGGAAGCTATTTCCTTCTTATCAGAACTAGTGGTTTCTAGTCTGCATGACCAGCTGAGTTTAAAGTCCTTACCAGTCACTTTAGACAATTTTACTGAATTAGCTAATTCTCCAGATAGCAAAATATGGAGTTATGTATTCATTATGGTGTCCTTTTAAAATTAACTCACAAATAATAATTTGCTTTGCAACCAACCCCAATTTTTTGAACTCTAAATTTTTTATCTAATTTTTTCTTATGTATTAACCTCAGTGCAATTCTGTATGTATTATAATTCTTTCTTTGGCTTTGGATCTCTTAGTGGGCTTCATCTTTATCCTGATGGGTTCCTTGAATCTTAGTGGAGCAGGATACCAAACTGAGATTAAGGCAGGTTTAGGAAACCACTGGATTGGTCCCAGCATTCCTCTATTCCATCAATAATATCTGAGTGCTTATGATGTGCCAGTTGCTGTTCTAGCCATTTGGGATAAGCAGTGGCCAACACAGAAAAGAAAGTCCCTTTTCTCATAGAGTGTGTACTCTTTCTTGTTTTGGGAGGCATGGGTATAGAAGAGACAATCAATAATTTTTAGAACTACATTTATATTTGAATCTATGCAGCCTGCAAACAGATACCTCTTGCTAGAGTACAGAAGCCATTTACTGTTAGACACCTGATGTAATCAGAAAGATTTAACCTTACTGGGGAGGAGCTGTCCCTAGGTCATCTAAAGACTGAACACACTGAACTCATGACTTAGTTCGGTGATTTCAATGGTGAATGGCAGTGAGTGAGTGTGTGTGTATTTTGCTCCAGTTATGCTCCTGTACTATCCTGGCATCTATTACTCCATAGTAATTGTGTGTCATTTTTAAGACTGTAACATTTTTTTTCATACTGTTCTCTTTATTTTTGTGTATTTGTAAGAATTTCCATAATAAAATATTTTTTAAACTGAGTTTTGTTTTGATAGTGTTATACTATAAAACATCAAAATTTTCCTTCTTTAATGAAGATTTCCAAACAGAAAAATAGAATTTTCTGATGGACCATTAGTTAGTACATCAACTTAAATCTTCTAACAGTTACTTAGAAACTGACAATGAAAAATAATTTTTAAAAGATTGTACAAATTACTGTATGTTACTATATCAATAAAAGACCACCAAAAGTTGGAATTTTAAGCCAAAAACAGAAAGGTTCGATAAATCTAACATTAATTCTAAGTAAGGTTGTGGGCTCTTGAGTCAGTAAGATCTAGGCATATATCCTAGCTCTGCTCCATTCTGTTAGTTCTCAATGTTTCTTGGCAGATCATTTAATTTCGGTGAACCTCAGCCTCCATGTCTATAAAGTGAGGATAATAAGATTTCTTGATTAGCAAAGCACTGACCACAGGGCCTGGCATATAGTAAAGTGTTCAGTAAATCTACTACTTCATTCAGTCTTAAATGCCCATTTTTCCATATTCTAACATCTCTGAAATTTAGATATATCACGTAATTGATGGCATTAATTCAAGGAGTTTTTCTTCCTTAGTGGTATATAATAAAATGGAGCATTACTACAAATTGATAGCATCTAACATTCAACATAACATGGCATATCAATCATGATAAAGCTATATTCCCAATTACTCTGAATAATGATTTTGAATTAAAAGAATTTCAAAAGCTGAGCAAAATATTTCCAATACATCATAAACAGAACAGTTTTGAGACAATTTTGTAAAAAATGGTTTATTAATTCCATTTTTGTATAAAACATATGGGAGAAACCTAGCCAATCAACACACAACTGTCACCACATGAAAAGGTACTTTATCAAACTTCGAGTCTAAGAACATACAAATGTTTCTTTTAGCATGCCTACAGTAATTGTCTATGCCTTTTCATTTAACTGTTTTTAAAAATTCCACATATCCCCATTGTTATCTTCTGTTTCAGTTACAGTACAATGACGGGGAGGAAGAAGGTTGGTTAAAACAACCCTCTAAGCAGTTTTCTGCTGTCCCTTCTTTCCAATCAGAGATTTGTGGATATGAGGGATCACACCACCCCCAGCTATGGTAGCCTTGATAAGAGAATCCAACTCTTCATCACCACGGATTGCAAGCTGTGCAAGTGACGTGGAGTGATGCGCTTTACTAAGATCCTTGGAAGCATTACCTGCCAGCTCCAACACCTCAGCAGTGAGGTACTCCAGAATCGCAGCACTATGCACGGCAGCGGTGGCATGCACCCACCCGTCCATGGCTGGTGGTGCGAGTCTTCAAGTGTCCGTGGATGCGGCCCACAGGAAACTGCAGTCCAGCTCTTTGTGAGCGAGACACTGCCTTAGCCTTGGCCTTCCCACTATCCTTTCCAGCTTTACCTCCAGCCATGGTCTCGGCCGCCTCTGCCTCCGCAGGGCCGCGCGATCACCTGCTGCCGCCCGCGCCGCCGAAGCCAGTCTCGCAGCTCCAACCGCCGCACCGGACCCGACGGTCAAGACTGTAACGTATTTGAAGGTAGGGACCACGTCTTAAGTACCCTGTTCCCTTGAGCATGATAGGGGGCCACATTAAGAGCTCAGTTAAGACTGACTTACTGACTAAACAACTTTTTATTCTTAATTCTTTTGCTACTCTGTTTCCTTGTCTTGTTTATATGATGGAAGAAGATGAAAAAGCCTAATTTCTCCGGAGATTCACTCAACAAAAATGACATACAATTATGAAAGGAATAACTACTGACTACTACTTCACTCAATGTTTTAAAAGGTAATTAATTTTAAAGTTGACAAATAAAAAAATTATATGCATCATGTATAATATGTTGTTTTGAAACATGTATACATTGTGGAATGGCTAAATCAAGCTAATCAACATATGCATTACCTCAAATATTTACCATTTTCTTTGTGGTGAGAATACTTAAAATCTATTTTCAATGAATATAATTTATTGTTACTAACCATAGCCACCATGCTTTGGCTTTTGAACTTTTTCCTTCGAATTGTAATTTTGTAGTCTTTGACAAGTATCAGCCAATCTCCTTCCCACTTCCACCACTCCAACCCCAAGTAACTACCATTGCATTCCCTACTTATAGGAGTCAAAATTATTATTTTTTGAGTCCATATGTAAGTAAGATCATGCAGTATTTGCATGAATGTTTTTGTATCTGGCTTATTTTACTTAACATAATGTCCTTCAGTTCCATCCTTGTTGTTAGAAGTAACAGTAACGGGATTTCCTTCCTTTTTAGGCCAAATAGTTTTCCATTGTGAACATACACCACATTTTCTTTATTCATTTTTTTTCAGAGGCAAGAGCAAAAGGTTTTATTTAAAGGATAGGATAGGGGAAGAGAGAGAGAGAGAGAAAGACAGAGAGAGAGAGAGAGAGAGAGAGAGAGAGAGAGACAGTGAGCGAGCAAGAGACACTGAGACCTTCAGAGAGGAGGGGCTCCAGAGCTCGTGCCTAAGGGAGTAGGGGTGTCTTGCCCCTTTTATAGATTTCAGGTTTCCTTTCTTCTTGTGTCCCCTACTCCTCTTATCTTGCTTAAGTGACTAAGAGACTGAAAGGGCAGGAAGACAGCCTTCCAGGGAGTCATTGCTTCTGTTGGAAAATGTAATCCTTCCCCTCCTGCAGAGGCTGTTAGCAACTGGTGGATGGGAAGTGCTATCTACTGATCTCCTTTCCCTTGATAATTAGCTCCCTGTCCTTTATCCTGATCTCATTCCCCCTTCTGATTAAGGGAACCCTTACTGAGGTAAGGGGAGATGGATGACGACTGCTCTAGCTGCTTCAGGTTGGGAGGGGGCGACGTGAGACAAGCAGTTTGGGTTTTCCTTTGAGGAATGTTTGGGTCAGTTGAGGGGTGCGTGGTAAAAGTCTGGTTCTGAACAGGTTGTAGAGTCATCTGAGAGGTGGGTGCTTCTATGAGAGAAACAAAAAGACATGAGAACTAGAATGAGATTAATACAAAACAATACCACAGCATCTGGAACATGTCAATAAATATCATGATGATGGTGGAAACCAGTAGTTTTTTAGCAAGAGGTTCAAGAACTAGAAGTTATTCCCATGACAAGGCCAGTGAGGACATGGCCTCTATATGGGAATGTAAATCTTTAACAATATTAGTTATATTGCCAGAGTTATCAGGAATGTAAACACAACACTTAAAGTTTTTATGATGTCATAGATGACCCCATAAGATGTAGTTAAGATATCTAATGTCATCTGATTTTGTAAAATGCCTTTTTATTTTGTAAAATACCTCTGTGTTTAGTAGAAATCCCTTTATTTCTGTCACTTAGGGCTAGATAATCATACTCGCAAACACAGATTAAGTCTGCCTAGGTAGGAGGTTAGAAAGATTTGTAGGACTTAAATTGACTAAAAAGCTTCTGAGTCTAATAGTCTCTTTTGATAGTTATCTGGCACTCCTGTCTAAGAATCCCTCTTTTATAACCTCCAGTATTACTTACTCTTGGTGGGCTGAAACAAGTGTATAGTTTAAGATACATTAAAAGAGGTATCGTCTTTCCTTTTACATGACTAGGTATGGCTGTACATGTTTTGCTAGGTGATGTTTTGCTAGGTGTTTAAGACCAAGCTGGTTAAATTGACCTTGTTCCTATCTATTGTTAATAGTCAGCTAAATTACCTCAAGGGGTTACTCTTGGAACTTTTGAGCACTTTCTAAGCTCCTCTAGTGCCATCTGCCAGGACAGGTCAGGGTCTTGTTGACCACATGGCTCCCCTTGCAAGCATTGGGGATATCTCGTTCTCCAATGACCCTCCTCTCTGCAGCATGTGCAGTGGTTGGCTTTCTATTCTCCAAGGTCTCATTGATCTCCCTGATAGGTCATGTGGCCCAGAGTTGCAAAGCCTTCAATTTTGCTAGGGATTACATCAAATCTGTAGATTGCTTTAGGTAGTATAGATATCTTAGCAATATTTTTAATTCTTCTAATCCATAAGCATGGGACATCTTTCCATTTCTTTGTGTCTTTTTTGACTTTTCATCAGTGTTGGTTATATTTATTCCCATATATTGTATTATTTTGTAACTATTATAAATAGGGTTGTTTTCCTGATTTTTTTCTTATATACTTTGTTGTTAGTGTATAGAAAAGCTACTGATTTTCACATGCTTATTTTTGAGAGATGACAGATTTAATTAATTTATTTTTATTTTTAGTATTGCATTTTAGTTATATAATTAATGGGATTTGTTGTTACATATTCATTCTTACACACAACCTAAGTGGTCAGTTTCATTCTGTGATGTTGATTTTTGTATCCTGAAACTTTATTGAATTCATTTTTTCTGATAGTTTTTTGATGAGATCTTTAGTGTTTTTTTTTTCTTTTTTTTTGATTAAATACTTTCCACATATTGTTTTCTTTAATTCTCACAAAAAAATCCATGCAGTGAGATTGTTATTGATATCTTCTGAATAAGTCAGGGGAATTAAGTATTTAATCTTTTTATGACTATATTTAGTTTTTGCCATTATCAAGAAGTATTTTTTTCTGGTTCATTTCCTTTTCAGTGTTAGCATATAAAAAGGGGGTATGCTTCTTCTTGGCTTGTTTCTAATAATTAAGTGAAGTTCTTAATGCATGTAGCCCAAATCAACATCATCACTGTTTAGAAAAAAAACTATTCTAATAGTGGTGAATCTTATAAGATCCAAGTCATTTGAACAAGACTCCTCTATAAATCAAGCCAACTCCAGGTTTTTACTCCACATTCTTGCCATTTTGATCACTCTGCTAGCAACAAATCTCAATGATTTTAGTCCAAAATTACAAATTTTGAACTAAATTATATTTACCACGTTAGTTCCATATCTACACTTGAACCAAATCATTATGAGCAGGGAAGGTCATAGAATAGAAATATGTCTATTGAGAGTCCTGAATGTGATGATCATTTTCAGAAATATAAGGCTCATCAGACAACCCAAAAGTGTCTGCTGAAACTCTTGAGATCAACCCATTAATAACAAAGGAAAACAAATTTTGGTACTGTTCATCAGATTGCCCTTATATTTTTAATAATAGTACTTGAATTTTATAAACTATAAACTAATTGAAAATGAAGAAGCATTAAACCTATTTTAGAGATATTAAGATTAAGACTCAGAATTTAAGTAATTTTTTCATAGGTAAAGAGCTAGTAAGTGAAATAGCCAGCATTTAGATCTCAAAATCCAAACTTTATGTTCTTCCACCTAATTATGGTATACCCCTCTACATTATTTTTTTAATCCTCATGATGACTCTGTAAAGTTGGTATATTGTCTTTATTTTATATCTATTAGGTCAGTAATATGAGGTATAAGAAACTTGACTGTACTTCAAGATATTTCAAGGTGAGACAGGTTACTATTGACTGTGGGAAATCCCATATCCCAAGTACCTACTCAATTGGTTCACATAAAAGAGGATATCCTCCCATTTCCTAGTGTTAAGTCTCACATTCAATATAAAGAAATAATACTTAGAAAACAGAGACAACATGCCCTTGATATCTTGACTTTGTCAAAGATTATTAAATGAATTTAATTTTTACCATAAAATTTTATTAATATATAGCTCTAAATGTATATATTAGTAATTCTTTGCTTCTAAGGTATACTTTTTTTCCTTGCTAAAATTTTAAAATCTTTGAAAGTAGACTTGCTTCTTTCAGATAATATCAAGTTGTATTTTAATTTGTAACACTTAAAATAATTATGTATAAAATAATGGTACAGCTTACATTTGATGAATTCTTAGATTTTATAAAGTATTGTGTGGATACATACATATGTAATGTAATGAATCAGGTGATTCCAGATGCCTAGATCCCTGTGTGGCAAATTTCTTCCCCCCAGTAGAGCAGTAAGAAAAATAAATAAAGTCACACAAAAATCATCAAAAAACTTAATAACTTAATAACATAACAATAAAGATGGTCAAACTCTGAAATAACTATAAGTTTAAAAAAGGGAAATGTCAAATCTCGGTATCTTTCATGTTTCTGATGTCCAACATGTCTTTGTGGAAAAGAAAGAGAAACTTAAAAACCTGAGCAAAGAGAGAAGAGTGGACCTGGCAATTGGTCTAAGATTGATCTAAAATTATCTGCAGAAGTAGGAAGTCCACATTTAATCTGAAAATTGAAAAAAAATGCTTTTGGCATATTGGTATGGTCTACAAGAAAATGACTTAAAAATATGTGTGATTTGTTCATCTGTTTTCCTATCCTGTCCTCTTTTGTGTCATTTGAAAAATGCCATTCTATCCAATATTGAGAGATGCATTAAAAGACAGGCATCTTGTCCTTTTAAGTAACCCTTTGATAGCTAAAGATAACTTCAAGTAAATACTTTCATTTGAATTAAATGGCCCAGGAAAAGAGAATACTCCTACAGATGACTGATAAACTCAGAGTACTCCAAAGTACATACTTACAACTAAGGAGGAAAAGAATCAAATTTCAAAAAGAAATGTGGCTCTATCTTTTGGCAAATTGAGTTGCTTGGAATCAAACCATCCCAAGCCAAGTTTGCTTTGTGTGTGTGTGTATGTGTGTGTGTGTGTGTTTCCAGCAAAGGGAAAACAAAGACTCAAACCTAGATTTTGAAGATACTGTGACTATTATAGACTCAACATAACCTTTGAACCTTTAATGTCATATAAGCAAGAAACCTTTCAATGTTCTTTTCAAATGTGGCTCAAGAAAATAATAAAATTAAAAAGGAAATACCAGAGTGTAGAGCTAAGAGCATGAAGAATAATGGATTGTAGTGGCAAAATCAGGTCTTAATAATTTTTAAATAAAACTTGCTTTCTATGCTTGCCTTAGCTACTTCTCTAATGTTCAAACTTCAACATTTGAGGAAGCAGAACTTGTCACTGATGACCTGCGGTGTCAGAAGGATGGCTTAATATATGTAAATAAATGCATATAATTTTTCACATAAATAATACTAAGGACAAAAGCATGATCATCTCAATAGAAACAAAAAAGCCTTCAACAAAATTCAGCACCAATTAATGATCAAAACACTGAACAAACTATGGATAGAAGAAATTTATATCAATAAAATAAAGGCTTTATATGACAAACCTGAAGCCAATATCATACTGAATGGGGTTCAACTGAAAGTATTTCCTCTAAAATCAGGAACAAGCAAGATGTCCACTTTCATCATTCCTATTCAGTGTGGCACTTGGTATTTTAACTGGAGCAATTACACGAGAGAAGGAAATGGAACAAATATAAATAGGAAATGAAGAAGTCAAATTATCACTGTTTACAGATAGTATGATTCTAAACTTAGAAGAGCCAAATAGTTCCACCAGAAGACTTCTAGATCTGATAAACAAATTAAGCAAAGTGGCAGGATAGAAAATCAATAAACACAAATCAATAGCTTTTCTGTACACCAATAATTAATCTACTAAAAAAGAAATCAGGAAAACAATCAATTCCCAATAGCCTTAAAAAATAAAATACCTAGGAATAAATCTAACCAAGGAGGTGAAAGACCTCTATGTGAAAATCATAGAACACTTTAGTAAGGAATTGAAAAACTAGAAGATTGCAGGACCTCCCATGTCCATGGATAGGCAAAATTAACACTTTAAAATGGCTATATTATCAAAAGTGATCTACAGATTTAATGTAGTCCCTATCAAAATATAAATGATATTCTTTGCAGAACTAGAATAAATTGTCCTAAAATTCATATGGAAAAATAAAAGCCCCATAATGGCTAAAACAATTCTGAGCTAAAGGGGCAATCCTAGGCTGGGTGTGGTGGCACATGCCTGTAATCCCAGTGGCTTGGGAGACTGAGGTAGGAGAATTGCAAGTTCAAGTCCAGCCTCAGAAAGTTAGCAAGGCCCTAAGCAACTTACCGAGACCCTGTCTCAAAATAAAAAATAAAACACGGCTAGGGATGTGGCTCAGTGGTTAAGTGTCCCTGGGTTCAATCCCCAGTATCAAGACAAACAAAACAAAAAGCCAGAATGGTAGACTAATGGAATAGATTAGAATACACAGAGACAAACTTATGGATAGAGTAATCTGATCTTTGACAAAGGTGCCAAAACCTATGTTGGAGAAAAGATAGCCTTTTTAACAAATGGTGTTGGGAAAATTGGATATTCATATGTAGAAGAATGAAACTAGATCTCTATATTTCATCCTGCATAAAAGTCTACTCCCCAAATCAAATACCTTGGAATTAGACCAGAAAATCTATAACTACTAGAAGAAAACCAGCGGAATGATTCAGGACTTCCTCAATAGGACTCCTAAACTTCAGAAAAATTACCAAGAATTAATAAATGGGATGACTTCAAATTATAAAGCTTCTGCAAAGCAAACAATTAATAGTGTGAAAAGAGAGTCTACAAAATGGTAGAAAATCTTTGCCAGATATTCTTCTAACAGAGGATGCATATATAAAAACCTTACTCCAGAAAAATATATAATCAATAAATGGGCAAATGAACTAAACAGACACTTTTCTAAGGAAGAAATACAAATGGCTAACAAATATATGAAAAAAATATTTGACATCCCTAACAGGGAAATGCAAATTAAAAACTACATTGAGATTTCATCTCATTTGAGTTAGAATGACATTGATCAAGAATATAAATAATAGAAGCTGGTGAAGATGATGGGAAAAGGAACTTATTGTTCATGGGATTGTATAGTATAACTACTAGGGAACTCATCATGGAAGTTGCTGAACAGAATAGGAATAAACCATTGTATGACCCACCTATACCACTCCTAAAAGAATTGGAGTCAGCATATTGTAGTGATACATGCACACCCATTGACAGTGGCACAATTCACATTCTCCAAATTGTGGACCCTGACTAGGTGCCTATCAACAGATGAAAAGACAAAGAAAACATCTACTATTCACAGTAGAGTTTTTTTTTTTTTCAGCCGTAAAGAATGAAATCATATCATTTGCAGGAAAATGGATGGAACTAGAGATCCTTCTCTTAAGTAAAATAAGCCAAAATCAGAAAGTCAAGGGTCACATGTTTTTATTATAATTAGAGGGTAGAGAGCCAAAAGATGGGGGGAGGGGAGTGGAGGGGAGAAAATGAACTAATGAAAATGGAAGGGAGATCAGTGGAGGAGATAAAGGGAATTGGGGAGAAAGGAGAGACACAGAAATGGAGAGTGAAATTGATCAAATTGTGTGCATATACAAATATGTCACTGTGAATCCCATTATTGAGTGTAATTGCAATGTACCAATAACAATTTGTAAAATAAATGAATTAATTAAAATAAAAACTTAATTCCTGAATACCTATAGCTATCTTTGAAGGGCTTGGCAGCCTTGTGGGGACTGGTGGCGATCTTATTAGACAGAGATATCAGACATTTCTGTCATTGAAGAAAGTACCTTTGGGCGAACGGTATTCTAGGCTATGGTCAATCATTAAAAAATATTTGTAAATAGCAAATGAAAAAATGTCAACACTTGTATTCACTGCTCAGTAATAATAAGTGCTGTTTTTTTTTTCCTTTTGGTTTGTGTTTAAAACTGGTAAGGCTATGGATGTTTGTAAATATGATAAGTTATCTTTAGATCTGGACATTTTTTCAATTTCCACAATTTATATCTTCTCTACCCATGCTTTCTACCATTATTCTTTCATCTAGTCAGCCTTCCTCTTAACTGTCTACTGTGAATAATTTAAATTCTGCTGCCCCTTACCCACCTCTAGAGTCCAATGCAATCATAGAAAAGGCTGAGTTCTGTAAAATATTATGTGAATCTAGAACCTGAGTTCATAAGACCCTCCGAACCCTCTATTTTGGTTTCTTTTCCTGTGGTCTTTTATAATTATCCAACTTTAAATGTGGTCTATTTATATAAGGATAAAAAAATGCTTCCTTCCCACTCTGGATTAGACATTTTAAACTTTACATTTAGTTATGATTAGCATAGTCAAAAAAGACCCAAGACTGTGAGTTTATTTGGCAAAGTGTTTTTCCTGGTTATGGCTATGAACAGCAATGGGCTTCTAAACAGATACCTGGCACTCTCTGCCCTGAAGCAGTCTTCTTTATCCATGACTGCATCTCCTTTATATTTCTTCCTCATACCAAGAAAATGATAGAGTTGTAGTATTAAAGCCAATTTATTATTAAATTCTCTATTCATAAAATCACATTCAAAAAGCCTTTGGAATTAATTTGAAGAAGAGTTCATTTTTAGAGTGGATGCATTTTCTCTTTTCTTCCTCCCCAATTTTAAACACAATGAGCTCAGTTCAACTGAATATATGAAGTAATTTTAATTTATTGAAATACTTAATATTTTGCTTTGGCCCAAACAAATCACAAACCATTTGTCAAGGGACAAGAAAGCAAGGAAATTAAAATTAGCTTGCTCTGTAAACAAGTAGTAATTAAAGAAAACTCTTTGAATTATTTATACTGTTTTTAATGTTGAAATTATCCTTCATCTATTCACATTCCCTTGTAGGCTTTTTTATAAAACAGCACCAAAGAAAGTGTAAGCGAATTAAAAATTCTCTACTTTTAGTGGGAAACAGCGTATTGTCTTGTCAGATTTATTTCTCATTTTGAATTAGAGATGACCTATATGAATACTGATATGGGTGCTGATTTTGCCATTCATATGTTAGAACTACTTTCTTTTTGGGACCTGGGCTTACTCCTTACACAAAAATCCCAAGTGAAATTAGGGAAAGAATGAAGATGTTATTTATTTTTTTTCATTCTAAATTGGTCTTTTTTTTTGTACAAATAGGAATTTGGTATGCATATGTGGACGATGATTTCCCAGGACACTCAGTGCTACATGTGACAAAGTATAAAAAGTGTAGTTTTGGAAATCAGAGATCATTGTTTTGCTTTTTAGTGTCAAAACAGTAATTTTGGATAAATTATTTAATTTGTCTGAGCTTCATTTTCCTCATCTCTAAAACAGGGGTGGTATGATTTACCTTGTAGGTGTGGGAGAGGATTGTACATAATAAACACAATGCCTGTGAGTGGCATCTGGCCAATAGACTGGAATCACTGAAGGAGTATTGCTGTTTTTAGAGAGGTTCACTTTATACAGTGGCATTAAGACTACAGTTGTGCAAAAGATCAATTTTTCCCAAAGGTTTATTTGTAAAAATTTGAAATGATTTCAGTACAGTGGCCAAAAAATGGTTGAGGCCCACAGAAATATCGTAATTCCTTATTCTTTTCTAAGTATCTGAAATTAATGCTTTAAACTAGGAAGAATAGCTGTCTGCATAGCTATTGTTGAAAACACCAATTTTTTTACTTTAAACAAGATCCTCTGCAGTGGTTAAAATAATTATCCTTGTGTGAAAATATTGAATGATTCTGGGTCCTGGCTGCCAACTAAAATTGGAGCACATTCGTATAATTTGATGACCATTGAGGATTGAATCAGAAGTGTAGAAATGTTACTTAAATTATTAAATTTGATGATCAAAGTAAACATGATACTAGTTAATGCATTTTTTGGTAATTTCAACTTTTAACTATTGGCTTTTATCTATGTCATAGCTCTTTGAATAATGCATTTTGGGTACAAGTTAGCAGTTATGATATGATTATACATATACATTGAAATGGAGCACTTTAGTAAGTGCTTGTGGATAGTTTCTCACTGTTGGAGTAACAGACAGTAGACCAAGCAATGGGAGAAAGCTAGCATGAAGCATGTGGTAATGAATTAGAGTTGGAGACATTAAAATAAACTCATGATTTGCTTGACATAGATACATATGGACACAAATTTATAGATATGTGCCTATGCATAACTTAGTATGTGCACATCTATTTCCTTGCTGTGTAGTAATGAGCACACTCAGCATTTAGATCCTAGTTTCTTATACCATTCTCCAGTCAAAAGAACCAGGATATCTTGGAGAAGTGGCTGATTCTTGGGCAAGAAAAGGAATGTATAAGGTGAGCCTGAAGTAGCTCATAGTACCAGAAAATAAGAAATGCTCAAAAAGCAAAACTGTTATGGCTTGGATCTGGAGTGTTCCCTAGAGGCTCATGAGTTGAAGACTTGGTTGCCAGTGTAGCAATGCTCAGAGGTGGGGCTTTTGGGAAGTGATTAGATAATGAGGGCACTAATTATCATTAGAGGATTAATGCACTGGTTGATGGATTCATAGTTTGATGGCATTTTTGAGAGGTGGTGGAAACTTTAGGAAGTGGGGTCTATTTGAAGAAAATAGGTCAGGGAAGGTGTGTCCTTAAACAGTATTTCACATTCCTGGCTCCCTTCTTTCTCTCTCTCTCTCAGTTTCCTGGTCACCAAGAGGTTAGCAGCCTTACTTCACTCTATACTCTCTGCCATGATGTTCTGCTTCTCCACAGGCCCATGGTGATATGGCCAAGTGACTGTGGACTAAACCTCTGAAATTGTGAGCCAAAATACATCTTTCCTCCTTAAATTGTTTTTTTTTTTTTACAGGTATTTTATCACAGTGACAGAAAGCTAGCATATAAACAAAAAGACTAATGGAAAAAGAACCATACTGATAGAACCATGTCAAAAGGTCAAAGGAGTCTACTGAAAGAGTTTGCAATGGTCAAAACTGAAACAATTGAGCAATAAAGTAATATTGGATTATATTTCAAAGTAAAATATAAGTATAAATGAGTCCTTACTAATATAAACAAATGGTTGAATCATAAATTAATGGGAAAGAATTAACAAATATCCTGTGAGGAAGAAGTTTGAATAATTCAATAGAGAAAACTCTATTCTTAAGGATGTGGAGTACAACACCTCACCCTATAAATGTGGGCTCTGTATAGTGACTCCTTCCCAATAGTAAAGTAAGGAAAGGTGGTGGAGGAGGAAGAGTAAATCTGCAGTGGAGAAACATGGCAAACTCAAACTTAGGTAATCAAGTTCCAGACCAACCATCACAAATAATGTTTATTGCATGTGTGCTTGATACAAAGTGATATCAATGCCCTTTTATCTCTGTGGTCTTCCTCCTCCAAATCTTTATCCTGTCTAATCATAATAAAAACATCAGATAAATCTAGAAGAGTCACAAAATATTCACCACTATTCCTCTAAACTGTCAAGGTCATTAGGGAAGGAAAGTCTGAGAAATTGTCCTAGTTTAAATGAGCCCAAGAGGCATGTGACTATTCAAAGTGGTATTACAGAAGGAATCCTGGAATAGAGAAGAACTATTAGGTAAAGACAGGAATTCTGCATAAAATGAGGGCTTTAGTTAAAGATCATACATGGACTTGATAATAATGCGTCGGAGTCTGGTCACTACCACCCATTCATATCACATCACCAGTGGCCAGATGGTAGATGTAGCTTGCATACTTAAATTATTAACTTGCAATCTATCTAGGGCATTTAAATATTTTTTCTTAGACTATATTTTTGGAATTTTCTTCAGAATTTTTCAAGTTTTAAAAAAGACCAATCTTTGTTCTCTTTGGTTCTAAATAATTTAAAATAAATTATAATTATCTTCTTGGTTGACAATGTTTTCATGAATTTTTAATTTTTGCAAAATAGATGAAAACAAATCTCTGCAAAAACTCGAGAACATATTAGAAACTTCGTACCCCATGTTTTCTTTATAGTTACATATTTTTTAACAAGTTACTTGCTATCTAAATGTTCTACTTCAATTTTTTTTTCTAGCTGATAAATGTTTTTTTCTTTTGTTTTTCTTTGTCCTGGCATTACTTTAAGTGTTTATTTATTTTAGCCAGATAGTCTAAATTTGGCTTAAAGAATAAGAAGAAATGTAACTGTGCTGTTGAAGTAAATAATCTGAATTTAGTTAATGCAAGAACATTTATCAAACACAGGTGATATGTGAAGCATTGTGTTAGGCATTGGATGTGCTTCTTTTCTAATTAGGGACAAGACTTTGAAAAACTGATTACAATTCAGTCCACTGTAGTGGGTAAGAGATACTGTGTGTCAAGGATGCCAGAGTGAGAAAGCGGTGGAGTGGAATTTGAGACAGGCTACAGAAGCCATCCTTAAGGAAATGAGTAACTATGTTTAATGGTAGGCATTAAACAGGTCAGTGGTTCTCACCGGGGCTGTTGGGATCCCTTCGTGGGAGAGTTTTAAGTTTGTCGGAATAATGGGAGGTGCTGCTAGCACATGTATGTGGATCTAAGGATGATAGATGGACAGTAATGTGTGGGATGGTTCCACACAATTAGCTACTATTCTGTACAACTTCCAAAAGTCCCACCAGACATTTTTATATAGGTTGCATAGCTGGTCTGCATGAAAACCATACTGTTCATGTTTTCTACTTTGACAACAAATAATTTGTCTTGGCCTTATAACTCAGATCATTTTGCTCTTTCATCATATATAAATAACTACATTCTGTTATGATTTACCCTGATACAAATTTTTGAGTGTACATCCTTATCTTTGCTTTTCCATTTTCCTGTATTCCTTTTACAAGTGACCTCTGAAATTCAAATTTATGTATTAGTAACAGGAGTAAATATTAGATTAGATCATGATGGCTTCCCACATAGCCCTGCTCAAGTCTACAGAAATATGTAATAACTTATTATAAATTACTTTCCTGTTGTTTCTCCTTTATATTAGGCCCAAGATATAGATATAATATTAAATCTTAAAAATTCATAGGTGTCAGAGATAGCATATGACCTATGATGTTTGTTCCAGGAGAGCAATGGGGGAATTAGAAAATACTTGACATAAGAAAGGAAGATTTGATCTGATCTAGTTTGGGATTGTCACTATGTCAGGGGTGCTCTAGTGCCTCCTATGAAGGAACAGCATTTCTTGCTATATGTGGGATAATTCTACACCTTCAAGAACAATCCTACACCCCACATAGATTTCACAAATTCCAAGCTCTTTCTTGAAGTCCCTATGGTTTCTCTGAAAAAATATCAAACTCCCTTATTCCCTCCTCTGTTAATCTATAATTTGTTTTGAATATTATTTCAATTTCAGTGAAGGGTACCTTGCCCTTTCTTTTATCATATACAAACAAGGCTAATATACTACTATTCTGTTACTGAATTTTATTCTCATTCCTACTGATATCTCTGTTTTTTATTTTCCTATTCTTCAGTGTACAGAATAGCTTTTCATTTTCTTCTTTTAAGTTTAGACTCATGGATTAAATTATGTGGGTTTAAACATCTGAGAGTACTGCATTATGTCTTCAGTAGACTGCACAGGTGTTCACCTACATGGAAATAGGTATTATTTTAAGTTGATATCCTTCATTTGCACTTTATATTAACATACCTTTAACATTTGTAATGAAAACTAAACTATATATTTTGTTTTAAAAATATTTAAAGATCTTGGTTACATGGGCTAAAGGCCTCCAGGAATTGCAATGAAGACTATTTGTGGATCTGGTTTTAAGTGACAGAAACAAGGACTTTGCTTTTCCTGAATTCAAAGAACTTTAATTGTAAAAAGCTATGCTTTACCATTTAGTAAATTATAAAAGTTATATACTTGGATTCAGAGCTGTCCCTTGTCCATCTTAGTTTAAATGAACCCCAATTTTCCACTCTGTCTCAATAATATATGAAATTGATATCTAGTTATCACTTATAACTCAATTTAATTTTTGAAAATTTAAAAATTTAAAATTTGAAAATTTAAAAGATTTTCCAGATTCAACAGGCCACCCTATAAGAAGAAACCAATAGTTCCCTGACTTCAAGTTCCCTTTTCCTTTTATTCTTTGAACATAACTATTTTATGTTGGAAAATGATTGTATAAGATATAATTGTTTAGCTGGGTGTGGTGGCACACGCCTGTAATCCAAGCGA
>JAJEJO010000721.1:313693-344557 GCA_020662805.1 Glaucomys volans | reverse complement strand
GGGTGGGGAATGGGCCTCAGGGGGCCAAAGCCCCCCGGATTAAACCCCTGGTCAAAAAAAAAAAAAAAAAAAGTATTTCATGCTCAGTGCAGAAAATTCAGAAAATTGGAAAATAATAATAAAAATCATATTTTCACAGATTACTTCCAGGTGTATATTTTTGCCACACAGAAAACAAGCTAGGATGCTGATCCAATAGCCCATTTCCAGGTAGATATATTTATTTCCAGATATATAATACAAATTATATACATATATATATATACACACACACATACACACACACACACACACACACACATATATTTGCCCAAGGTTTATACATACCCAAGTTGGTTGGGTATGTTCAATGACCAGAAGAAAGGACTGGCTGGAACACAGTGTGTAAAATGGAGAGAGGCCTGCGTAAGAGTTGAGATTGTGCAGGATCTTCAAGACCTGAAAGGAAATTCAACTTTATTTTAATTGTGACGGTAAGCTATTGGAAAGCGACCATGTCTGATTTCTGTTTGAAGAGGTTCATTTTGGTTGCTCTATAGGTATGGACACCAAGAAAAGTGTATTAGTAAGAACAAGATAAATGTTGTAACGAGCAGCCCCCAATCATGGTGGTTTAACACAACATTGCAACTCCTTTCACAGGCCAGCGCCCTGTGTTGGTTGGAAAAGGTTTTATACTATACTCTTTTAGGGACTCAAGCTCCTTTCATCTTGGGATGCCATCATTTTCATTCAACACATAACCTTCAAGTTGGTACAGAAGGGGAAATAGATTGAAGGGAGGATCAGCAGGGTCCTGGAAATGGCAACAAATGACAACATACCTACCATTGACCAGACTTCAGTCAATGGCTCCTGCATAAAATTTCTTCTAGGAAAGGGGAAAATGGAGCCTTCCTCTCTGCCCCACAGAAAACAAGCTAGGATGCTCTTCCAATAGCGCATGCAAGAGGTTAAAATAGACTAGGATATTTGTTCATCAAACAAATATTTATTGAGTACTTTATTTGGACCAAACAGTATTTTAGGTGCTACCAGTAGAGAATAAGACAAAATTTCTGTCCTGTGGGAGCTGATTCTTTACTGATAGCAATAAACAGAAAAACAAACCAAGAAAATTAACCCCACACATACTTATGATTTTGATGTGGTAGCTAGGTTTTATGAAGTAAAAGCAAAGCAAAATAAGGGAAGATAGAATGATAGTGGATAGGGCAAAATGCATTGTGTATGTCTCTGTAAATATGTTATACGTGTTTATATCTATGCCTTTATGTAGACATAGGTATCTATATTCATCTTTACAAATATCTAGTTCTATGAAGATAGTCTCATTACAGACTTTTCTAGTGTTTATCAATTAATACATGCTAATTTCTACTAGAAAAATAGCTCCAGAAGCCTATTTCCATTTAGGCAGTAGCTATCTTAAAAATATCCTCTTGTGGAAAAGACAACACTTTAATTAGTTGTACTCTTTTTCTACCTTCTGCCATTTTTTTTAGAATTCTTTTGTCCAGGAGCTGAGCCTCTGAGCTATTGAGATCATTCTCCAGGGAAATGCCTCTGTAGCTTTTCTCCTGAGACCCATCTTTGACTCACGCTGAAGAGGGCTCCTCAAGCACTGCTTCCTCTCCAGCTGCATTTCTTACAGCACAAGGACAATGTCTTCTGTGTGTGTGTGTGTGTGTGTGTGTGTGTGTGTGTGTAGAGAACTGGTAATGCATCTATTATGATAAAATCACATTTTATCTAGATCAATACTTAAAAATTTCAATGACATCAGTGGTTTTGATGAATATTCATGTAGGGATAAGGTTTTATACATATTCTTCCCTAATCTCTGATTTCCCTTCCTTGACTTTTTAGATATGTGGCTTTGTTTCTAAATATCTTTTTGGCAGCTTTCAGATTCTCAGTTTTAATATGCACTAATGATAATTTTTTTAAAAAAGATGCTTTGGAAGAGAAAAAGGAAGTAATTGTCTGGCAGAGCAAATATAAGGTTTTTGTAAACCTTAAAGAGATAAAAATGCTGAAAGAAGGGAACAGAATCCAAACCTCAAAGCTGTGATCTTGTTGCTGCCAGAAGAGAGGACTTCACTGAGAACAAGTGACAGGTTGAGCTGATGCTTTCAAATCATCAAATCTAAAAAAGCATTGGGCATTGGATAGAAAAGTGGGAACAGAAAGAAGGGAATAGTATATTTAATGAAACTGAACTGACTGCAAACATAATTAAAATGTAACAACAGGAAATCCTGGTAGTTTCTGGATATACAAAAATGACAAATGGAAGTTTATCATGCAGTCCCCATTGTTCCTATTTTAAGATGTATACAAACTTATTTAGTTGGACAAGAATATTGTTTTATTTCAGAGAATGGAAAAAGGCATGTGAAGGCATTTCTAATTTCATTTGTTATCTTATTCTACCTTTGTATGCCCCGAACACCTTTTATTTATCAGTTTTCTACTAGAGAAATTCCCAGGACCCTGAGTCTCATGTTCGGGAATAAGTGGTTATTGATATAGCTTATAAAAGTAGTTAGAAAATTACAAGTGGATAATATTCTAAAAATTCAGATAGAAGCCACATCCACTTAGTTGACAGTACTGGTTTGTTGTTGTTTTGTTTTTAGCTTGGGAGAAGGAGGAAGAGGAAGAGAGAGATGATCTTTTTTTCGATTTTCCCTTGGGTCCCTAGGAAAATTTTGAAACAAAAATTCTTTCAAATATCCTGCCACTTACCTTCTCCCTAGGTTCCCAGATCTTGATGCATCTAGGGGACATGTGTTCCTCTTACAGACTTTCTATTGAGGTGCCTCCCTGCACCACAAGTCCAGAACAGCCTTCCTCATTTCCTATGCCTCTTCTTGTCTGTTTACAGACTTAACTTACAGGTCAATGTGGTTACAAGGCTCAAGTGTTTCAGAAGGGTTTGCATTTTTCAAAAAAGATGTTTGATAACCCAAATGTGAATCCGTTGAATGGAAGTTTACATCAATAAATTAAATAATAAAATATACATAAAACATTGAGTACAGTGCCTGGAACTTCCTAAACATAGATTGTCAGGAATTTTCTATTCCTGAGAATATTCTATTCCTGATAGAACACAATGAAAATGAAGAAAAAAATTACAGTGCAAGGATGCATAGGGGATGTCACAGTTTAGAACCTGTGACGAATCAGGATCAGGGTGGAACAAATGGCTGTGTGTGGGAGAAGATGGGCTTCAGGCAGTTTGAATACGGTAATGGTAGATTTGTTAAGGTAGTACTCCAAATCATTTGTTTTTATTCTTCTTGAAGAAATAGAATGTTCTTGTCCAGTCATTTTCATGCTTCTGACAAAATGTTTGTTTTCCTGACACTTTGGTACATTATGCTAGAACTTTAGGTGGGGGTTCTAAGAGCCCTGATATTCTTTAACATTTCACTTTTGTCTTGAAATTGACTACAAGCTTTTAAACTCTTTGTGCTCATTGGAATCTCTAGATACACATCCTGTGTGGACAAGGAAAAGGGTTTCTGTTGGAGGGATGGGCTGGCTGTAAATTAATCACTAAGAAACTTATTTAATAGAGAAAAACCACAGGAGACAATTATCTCTTTTGAGTAAGGGGCATGACCCACTGAGCCATGCTAAGATCTGGCTCTAACAAGAAATGAAGCCCACTTTGGTTTATTTATAGCCAAACAGATCAAAGGGGGACTGGGAGGATCTTCTTCCATGAGAAACAGGATGGGGTGGCATTAAGGAAGCCATTTGTTCTAGCAGGTCATGTGACACATCCAGGATATGCACATTCAGATGGTGAGGCACTGTGCTTGGGAACCACTTTCTTCAGGCCATATGAAACAATCTCTCATGACTGCTAGGTCCTGGGAGTCAGATTTTCATGTCTGACAGCTCACCAAACCTGGTTTTATTTGCTGGCGGTGGATGGCACCCCACAGGAATCTACATAAGTTTAAAGCCTATACACTGGTAACTTTTTGCCTGGCTTAGTGGAGGAAGAAGGAATAATTTTTTCTAGTTTGTTTGGAAGGTTGTGGTTTTCTTATGCATTTTGCAAACTCTCTATCTTGAGAAGAGCATGACATGTAAAATTTAGACCAAATCTATGCAAAAAAGAAAAGTGAATCAAAGGGAGCAGTTATATTTTTCACTTTATGCACTATATAGGAAAGTTGTTTCTTCTTTACAAGTTCAGTCATGATTCTACCTTTTGGCTTTCTTAGAGGATATTCCAATGTCTCTGGATAAGTTGCATTTTCTTCTTCACAAGTTTCTTTCAGGGATATTAAGATGCTTTAAATGTATTATTAATAAGTACCACAATTCAATATTTATGTGTCCTCCGCATTATATTAGTTAGAGTGCATATTCGTTTGTATTTTCAGTTTTATAGGAAATAATTTTAATTTTTCCACTTCACTTATCCCCTCTCAATTGCCCATTACAAGTTTGGCTATTCTGTTAAGCTTCATTCAAGTTTCTATTACAAATTTTACTTTTCTTCAAAAACTCTTCCTTCAAAGTCTATCATATCTAATGTTATTGCTCTTTCTACAGACACTCATCAATATTTGAAAGCTGCAGTATTATGAATTTTGGCCGTCTCAGCTTTCCAACTTAGATATCACATCTGGTCCACTTCTAGTTATAATTGTGTCTGACCCTTCTAAGTCTTCAACAGTCTGGGTGAGAAGAAATCTTGTATTAGTTTCATAAAAACTGCTTTACTTCATGTTTTCTTATTAATAAAGGGATAATTCTAAATCACATAATTCTTTGTGGACTTTAAAAAAAATCTTCTTAGAAGGCTGTGTGATCTTTGATAGCATTTAAAGTGAACATCTGGAAATGAATCTGATTGAACTTACAATTGTGTTTAGCAAATGAGTACCTTGTTTTAGAATTAGGTGTTGAGGATGGTGATAGGGAGATTCCTTCTTCTTTTGTTATTATATAAGCTACATTAATTTTCTGAACAGCAATCTTATTTTTATAAAGATTTAAATAGTACTTTTATGTATTCATTGTAGTATAAGCAGGAAGCAGAGAAAAATGAAACTAAGAAAAGGGAAAGTATTCCTTTCAAAGTGAGTAGTTATTAAGATTTTGGAGTGTAGTCTTCCCAAACTTTATGGGTATATATACAAATGATTTTCTTTTAGAAATGAGATCATATTAAAAGAGCAATCTTCTTTTAATTCAGAAGTCTGTCTCTATTTGAATTTGTAGGATAAATGTCCCTGACATTTCTAGGATGGAGATGACATCAAATGAGTCTACTAGCAACTGCTTTAGGGACTAAGTGTATGTGTTAGTATAACGTTAGCACCTACGACAGATCCATTGTACTTCAAGGTGTCAGAAAAGAAATGTCACCATTTGCTTGGGGTTTTAGTCTTGATATAACTCTGAAGTGAAACAGAGTACCTAGGAAAAATGAAATAAATAGAGAAGGTGGGCTTCGTGCCCATAGGCCTGTCTATGCAGGCTTGGCAGAATGCTTTGAGGTTGGCAGGCAGGATAGCCAACATTGGTAATAATGTCGCTGAAGCATTATTAGGCAATGCATAGATCTAAAAGATTATTTTTGTCTCACTTCATTTAAAAGGACATGCTCCTAGCCCCCTCTATTCAGCATAAACAGTCCTCTTCCTAACTCTGGAATTCCTTAGCCCTGAAGAGTCCTTCATTCACTGACGACAATCTGTATTGCAGTCTAATTTGGTTTTTATCATTTGCTCAGATTGTCCTGATTAAGGAAATAGTGCAACTTCATAAAAGATGAAAATTCTGTCTATTTCTATTAAAGATGGATTATATGGAGAGCAGAGGAAATGAACACATTCAAGCATATCTCATGCTTCTAAGTTGTATTTCTGAAGATGATAAATAACTGTATATAATTGTATGTATTTTTGTTTTCATAAGTATTAATTCTGATACTTATCATCTCAGAGAAAATTCCTGGTGATGGCACAATGATTTTTAAATGCTGTGTGAGAGAAATTCCCCTATTTTTTCAAATTTGGACATTCCTTTTATTAAATGAGAATATGACTAACATGAGACAAAATCCAGTTCTAAAAATTCCAACTTTACATGATTCTACATAATTGTGGTTATAACTTTATAGACATAACCCTAGGATAATGACTAACTGAAATAAATTTAGCTTATACTTAGCATTTACCTTCTTATTGTTTAATAGATCATTAGTAATATTCCTTACTAACAGTAGGTTTCTGAAAGATGTTACATAGCTTACTGTAGATTATTTACTGAAAATTTTTTTTTCTTTTGTTTTGGTTCTGGGGATTGAACTCAGGGGCACTCAGCCACTGAGTCACATCCCTAGCATTATTTTGTATTTTATTTAGAGGGTCTTACTTAGTTACTTAATGCCTGGCTTCTGCTGAGGCTGACTTTGAACTTGCGATCCTCCTGCCTTAAGCCTCCTAAGCCACTGGTATGACAGGTGTGTGCCACCATACCTGGCTACTGGAATCTTTTAGCTAAACTGTTTTTGAAATATTTGGATAATGAGAAGATATCATAATATTAAGCATGAATTAGAATGTGTCAGTAAATAAATATATCAAATTAATAGTGAAATTAGAAATTTCTTGAGACGAATTTAATATGTTAGAGTCAGGAAATATTTGTAGTACTATCTGCAAGGAATAATCAGACTTTGTCATTCACAAAGTTGTACCATTTTTAAGACTGAGTTTCAGTTTTTGAGAGACTGCCAATTTTGGAGGTCTGTGAGGATCTCAAGTGATCTTGACTTTCTTGCCCTTTAAGTTTGTTGAATTTACACTTACTTCTGGGGTTCTGTCCTAAGTACTTCCCATGTACTTCATAGTTGTTGACTCAGGGCAGATTTCTTATCCCCAAACTTTGCCTTAAATAAAGCAGATCTGTATCCTTCAGGTTAGATGATTGTTTCTTATAATCTTACAAAGAGATTATGAAGGGACCTGGTCATGATCAGGATTGGTACAGAGACGTTTCTTATGTTTCCATGCTCTTTAAACTTGTAGACAAGATAGGTAATACCCAGTTGAGGATGTCATTAATAGGTGTCATTTACTGGGCATACTATATGTCTGGTTTTACAAATAACATTGTGAGATAAATATTTTATGGTAGAGGAGATTGATGCTCAGAGTGGTAAGTGGACTGTTGGTTTTCACAGGTAGAGAGCAGCAGAATTGGATTCAAACCCAGGTTGAACTGAACCCAGATCCTGTGTGTATTTTCAGGCTACTTCCCATGTGTGAAGTGAGGAGGCATGCAAAGGGGAATAGTAAATGCCTGGGAAGCAGTGAGGCATCGTATCACACCAAAACAGCCTCTCTCTCTGGAGGCTAGGTGAACTGTGAATGTGCTCATACCATCAAAGTTATTATTAAATAAAAGCAGGGATTTGTATTCATGTGTGAAGAAGGTCCTTAGAAACCAGCACATTTGCCAACTAGGATTTGGTTCATGAATTGGTATTGATTTCATTCTGAGGCAGGGACAGATACCATAATGCAATAGATTGACACACAGATTGTGTTACATTCTACAAAATACAGGTGAATTTGTTGTGAATTTTGTGTGAAAATACTTCTAACTTATTCTTGTGAAGTGACTTTATACTTGACAGATAATACAGACACCAATGTTTTGGAAATGTCAATGTGAAGAATGGTTTTCTTCAGACTTTTCATCCACCAAGATTTATTATTCTAATCATGCAATTGCACAATAGAAAATCCACTGCAGAGATGGATAGAACTGTTTAGACACAGACAACCTATTTTTTTTTTTTTTTTTAGAAAATGTGAGACAGAGACTGAGACAGTTTAAAAAAGAAGTTGACTCACTGGTTCACCTTCCAGTAATTGTACAGTCAGCATCTAGCTCTGCTGTACAGACTGAGAGTGCAATTCATCTTGTTGATGCTATTCCTGCCTTTAAACTTGTGCTTGTACTTTGAGATGAACCTTATTGGTCAGATAGCAATTCTGTTAAATGAATCCAATTTGTTTCTCACCCTGCAGGCCTTCATTCTTCATGGGGAGGACACTCTGGTAGGGGCACTTTTGTAGCTTCCCTGAGGTGTGGTGTGTGGCAGGAGAAATTTCCATCCTTAGACCAAGGAAGAAGGTCAAAGGACAATGGTCAGTTTTCTTCAGAAGAGATGAATAGCTTCACACTTGTTTTCATGGGGAACAAATTTTATCACTAAATGAACAGCAAGATTAGAGAGTGAGCAAGGCCTCTGCCCTCTCTTGGAGTAAGAATGCAGACATCACGTCTCTTCTAATAAAGATTGACTGTAAATTCAAATTCTCTGTTTTGGTTAACTTAGAACCCACCTGCCCAATATGTTGTAGTTTTAATTGTATTATAAATAGTGAAAGATTGGAATCAATATAATAAATTAGTTTTATTAAAGTGACAGAAACTTTAGGGACTGTGATAACTTCTCATCACTGTGAGCAAAATATCGACACGAGCAATTTAAAGGAAGATAGTTCTGTTTTGGCTCATGGTTTCAGTGCATGTCAGCGGGCTCCATTGCTATGGGCCTGAGGTGAGGCAGAACATCATGATGGGGGGACAGGGTGGAGGTAAGCTGCTCAGCTCATGGTAGCCTGGAAGGGGGAACAGAAAGAAGGAAGAAAATGAAGAGTAGAGAGGATAAGAAGGAAGAGAGAAACCCTTCCAGGGCCCTAAGTGACCTATTTTCTCCAACTAGGTGCCAACTACCAGTACTTCATGCAGTTATCCATGGATTAATCTATTGATGAGGTCATAGCCCTCATGATTCAGCCACTTCCTGAAAGAACTACCTGGGACACAAGAGACTTCCGGGGATATTCTAGAACCAAATCATAATAGGCACACAGGGCATTTCCTATATACTATACACGACTGGGCTCTCCCACTAATAAACAATAAGTTTGTCAGGACCTTTAGATTTTAAATTTTTTGTTTATTTGCTCATTTCATCATTCAGGATTTTAATGTATCAGTGATCAAATTGAATTTAGTTGAACTTTTACTTGAGTAGAAGAATTTCTGTAGAAAATACCAAATGGATATGTGAATTTTGATTGTACAGTTCTCTTTTTCCTAAGTATTTATTACATCTCTGCCTCAGATTCCCTAACTAGGTACCTAGAGACCTGAAGACACTGAAGTAAATTCTCAGGATTTTTTAATTCATTGAAGGAAACGACAATACTCAGCATCTTTTGGATACTACAGGGACTACTAGATCAAGGTAGTTAATGGTTTCAAATTTATATTGCATTATAGTCTTTTAATTACATCATATTTTTGCAAATCAGTGATTGCTTCTCAAACATTTTGGAGAAATCAATGTGGAACATCAAATGAGGGTAGCAGTGTCAACTGATTATAAAATTTGAGAAGTTATATAGTACCCATGAAGTGTACACCTCATACTGAATGTTAAACTGCAATTTTTTCAAGTTTATGTATTTGTTTTTTTTTTTTTCAATTGTGTCCTAAGTTGTTAGAACATAGATATTTGTTAAGTTGTTTGGACCTATTTCTAATAAATGGAACGGAATGGATATTTCTTTTGGTCTAGGGGTGCCATGAAATAATACCAAGACATGAAGGGTGCTGAACCAAGAGATTTTGGGGGTCCCTTGACCTATGGTAATAATGTAATGAAGATGTAGTAGCAGATTGAAATACCCTGTGGAAGTCAAACAGTTTTAAGTGTGGTTTCTTATTAATTGTTTTTAGCATCATTTTATCCTTATAAGATTAGACCATTCTTTTTGATATTATTGACAAAGACCAAGTTGAGAAGTTATACTAGAATTTTGTCTAGTTCATTATGAGGAATGATGCAATGCCAGGCATTTAATAAGCACACAAAATATTTATGGAATGAACAAAAGTATATGAATTACATTTAATTGCAAGATAATTGCTTCATATCAAATTATTTTCAATTCTCATTAGATTAGCTTTTATCATCAGAATTATCCCAAAGAATTTAGGCTGTCATTCTTATAACTGAGTTAAAACAAACAACCCAAGTGCTTCTATGCATCATTAGAAGGTTGTTCTGATGTGGAGAAGCAGATACCCTATATGTTCACTTATGCCAAGAATGGCAATGGCTTCTGTCCATATGAAACATTGTTAATTTTATTTTTTCCTGTTAAAGTGGGAACAGTGTTCAAGTATTCATTAAAAGCAAGAAGAAATGCATGTTAGAAATTAAAATGTAAATTACTTGGAAGGATGTGAAATAAAAAGGAAAATCTTCCTCCCTAGAACCTGATTTCTACCACAAATTGTATCCTCTTAGTAATGATTCTTGTACTTACCGCAGACAGACTCCAAGATGGTTGTCCTGATGATTTTCTACTTCCTGGAATTCATACCCTTGGATAATCACCTTCTCTGAGTGTAGGCTGAATCTATGATTGCTTTTAAACAATAGAATATGGAAAAGGTGATGGAATGTCCCTTTTGTGATAATTTTACATAATATTTGTAACTTCTGTCTTGGTAAAAACTTAGCAGTTTCTCCATTTTGTCGTCTTAGAAGAAGTGAGCTACTCTATGGAAAGGCCCACATGGAAGGAATTCTTTTTAGGGCTAAATAGTATTGCACTGTGTATATGTACCACATATTCTTTATCTACACTTCAGTTGATGAACACTTAGGTTGTTTCCATTTCTTGGTGATTGTGAATAATGGTGCAATGAGCATGGGAGGGTAGATGTCTTTTTGACAGATGGATTTCATTTCCTTCAGGCATATATTCAGTAGTAGGTTTGCTGGATTATATGGTAATCCTATTTTTAAATTTTTGTGGAACCTCCATGCTGTTTTCCATGATGGCTATTCTAATTTACACTCCCACCAACAGTGTGCAAGTGCTCCCTTTTTTCTACATCCTTGCCAACATGTCATATTTTGACTTTTTGATAACTGCCATTCTTGCTGAGGGAGAGGTGATATCTCATTGTTGTTTCAGTTTGCATTTCCCTAATGATTCATGATGCTGAGCAATTTTTCACATACCTATTGGCTAATTGTATATCTTCTTTTAGGACATGTCTATTTAGATGTATTGCCCACTTAAAATTATTAGCATTTTTATTTGCTATTGAGTTGAGTTCATTCTACGATCTGGGTATCAACCACTTGTCAAATGTATAGTTTGCAAATATTTTCTCCCATTCCATATTGTCTCTTCACTCTGTTGATTTTTCCTGATTTTTCCATTCTGTTTCCTTTTCTTTGTAGAGGCTTATTAGTTTAATACAATCTACCTAACTGTTTTTTTTCTTCTTGTGTTTTTGAGATCTTATTAAAAAAATCCTTGTTCATTCCAGTGTCCTACAGCATTTCCTTTAGATTCTTTCTACTAGCTCCATAGTTTCAGGTCTTACATTTAGATCTTTAATCCATTTTGAGATAGTATTTGAATTTGGTAAGAAATATGAGGTCTAGTTTCATTCTTCTACATGTGAATATCCAATTGAGCATGAGAATATTTTTAAGGTCTTGGATGAGGCAGATGGCAAAATAGGTAGAATGAATGTTTTTTAAGTTTAATGCTAAGAGGGCATTGTGGTATTATAACATTTGGATATTTTGTTAAAACCTAAGATTGTGAAGTTTCAGGTTTAAATTCCTGGAAATGGAGCTTCTATAAAACCTTATGGAAAAGATTTTATAAAATGAATTTTCATGTTTTTTCCTTAAAGTGAGATTCTGAAGATATTTTGTTTTGATATACTATAATGGACAGGAGTCTTTTTTTTTTTTTTAATTGGTGCTGGGATTGAACTCACTATCTTGTGCATTCCAGTTAAGCACTCTCCCACTGAGCTATATCCTTAGCACTTGGGAATGAGTTTTAAGATCTCATCATTACATTTATTCATCTGATCTATTTAAATTTAAATCAGCCTAATTCAAATAGTAATGTATGCTGTTATCTATACAAATACTTGTCATTAATTTGTACTTTAATTCTTCAGATTATGGAATAATTAGCATTGGTCCTTTACATTTAAGGTTTCTATTGACCATTAAGTCAAAATTCATGAGTGCTCTAAGAAAACTAAAGACCAGTAGTATCAAGTGAATTTATAATGTTTAATAATTTTCTGCTATATAACAACAAATACTCTTCTAGCAATTATGGACCAGGATTGCTAGATATAAAAATCAATGAGGAGTGGTTCTGATACTTGAGAATTTTAGTTTATGGTAGTGACCCCCCAAATTAACTATTGATAAAACCTGTTGACTGCATGTTGGAAATGGAGTTTCAGAGGTTACCTACAGGGATTTGGATTCACTGGTCTGGCGTAGGGATACATTTCAACAAGCAGGTTCCACATGACTGTGACTCAGCTTTTGACTAAACACTGTCTTTCTGGATCACAGGCACTGGCCTGTTCTCTTTGCTCCCTACTCCTTCTGTCCTACTGGAGGAAAGTTTGGAGGAGTTTAACACATAGACAACATTTATTTATGTATCAGGGATCTTAGTAGCAAACAATAAAAATTAACTCTGGCTGTTTGAAGCGGAAAAGGAACATGTTAGAGGGAATTAAGGTAGCTCAGAATACCTCTGGGAAGATTGGAGAATTAGGCATAAAAACCAAGCAACCAGAAACAATACCTAAAATCAACTTGAGAGCTGTTCCCGAGGATAAAGCATTGCTGCCTGCCTGCCTGGTCACAGACGTTGTGGCTGGCATAGACGATAGCCCCAATTCTAGGTACTAGCTACTGTCACCTGAAGCTCTACTCCTGCTGCCCCCACCACATCCAGACCCGGCATTGTACCACTGTGGCTCACTAGGAAGGGTTACCCATAGTACATTGTTTTAGTCAGCTTTTTTATTGCTGTGACCAAAAGACCTGACAAGAGCAATTTTATAGGAGAAAAATTTACTTGGGGTTCATGGTTTCAGAGGGCTTAGTCCATAGATGATCAACTTTTTTGCTCTGGGCCCAAGGTGAAACAGAACATGGCACAAGGGCATGGCAGAGTAAAGCAGCTCAGGATAAGGCAATAAGAATGCAGAGAGAGCTTGGCTTACCTGGGACAAAATACTCCAAAGGCATATTCTTTGATTTATCTTCTCCAGCCACACCCTGCCTACCTAAGGTTACCACCAGTTAATCCACACCAGTGGATTCATTTTCAGAGGTTCAACCTTGCCTTGTCTCTCACATGAGCTTTTGGGGAACACCTCACACCTAAACAATAGCAAGAACATACCTTGTTTCACTGGTTTGATTAAAATAAAAATACCAGCCTGTCTCACTCAGCTTGGTTGTAGTCTGCACTCTACTCCAAGAAGGCTGGGAAAGAAATATTTGTCTTCTGTAGTATGAGGTGTTCTCTGCCAAAAGGCATGAGGCAGTGGATCCACTACACATAAGAAGAGTGTTTGAAGGCACTGTGTTCTTACAAAGAATAGCAGGCTATCTATACCACCTTTATTATATTTGAATTTGGGAACACATACAATTTCCTTGTGTTACTGATTATTAATTTATAGTGTTAAATTAACGGTCCTGTGATTGGAAATCAATTGTTATCATAGCAAAACTTTGGCATTTGATTTATAATTGATGTTTAAAATTTTTGTTTTATGTCTTTTTGATTTCAGAATATTTCATTTAGGCACAAATTCTAATATCCATGTTGGTTGGAAAAAGAATTTCTCTCTCTTCCTCCCTAGGAAAAATTTAGTAAAAAAGTAAACACTAATTTTGTGGGAAGAATTAGTGTTAAAAAGGAGGAAAAAAGGGCTGGGGTTGTGGCTCAGTGATAGAGTGCTTGCCTAGTATGCATGAGGCACTGGGTTCGATCCTCAGCACCACATAAAAATAAACAAATAAAGGTATCTGTCTGCAACTAAAAAATAAAAATTAAAAAAAGGAGAGAGAAAAAAATTCTTCTTCCAAAGCAGAAATTCTATTGAGTCAAAAAGGTTTTCTGTTGTGAGAGTAAACCTTGGGTGATTCAGGTTTTTATATTTTTCTCAACGTGTTCTTTACATAAGAGCACATAAAAATTTCTCAATTCATTGGGATGGTATATGCCCTGCAGGTTGGTTTTATTCTTTGTCCTTGAGCTTCTTTGTTGATAGGCACTATAATAAGAAGTATACTTCTTATTAAAGAAAAGAAACTCTAAATTTGCCTGTGAAAAATGGAGCAGTTGGTTAAAAAGTTCATTTGTTCATTTAAAAACATTTATTGAGTGCCTACCCTACAAAAATGTTTATCACTTGGCCATTACCCTTAAGAAGCTCACAGAGAGGTGGGAGCCAAGAAATAATTGGATTATAAAAATATATGAAAGAAGAAAAAATACAGCAGGATGAAAGTAGAGAGAAAGCATACTTAAAACCAGAGGTCTCAAAACTAACTTTTAGAATAGATAATCCCTTTGAGGATCTTAAAGATCGAGAAGGAGTTAGGCAAATTGTAGAGATGAGAGGTATTCCAGTGAATAGTGTGGTCCAGGGGTAGGAATAAAGGGGCATTTTGGGAAACTATAAGAACAGACAATGAGACAGGATTACTAGAGATACATGGAATGCATTAGACATGTGTTCTTTATTTCTTTAAATACAGAGAAATAGCATGGTATGTAATGAAGGTTGGAATGAGATTTGATGCTGGAGAAGTTTCCCATCAGCAAATGAAGAGGTCATAAATTAAGGATGGAACAAACAGGATTGATTCTGTTGGTACTTATGTGAGAGAATTGATGAGACATAGATACTAATTGGGTGTGAGGGGTCCAGGAAAGGACTCAGTCAAAGATTTCCATACACAAAATCTAAATAACTGAACAGACAGGTTTGCCGTTCTCCAATACAAGGGATTTCTGTAGGGGAACCACAGTGAGTTTAGTTTGGATGTGTATTGGGAAGGACATCCAAGGAGAGATATAGAGTTGGCAACTGATTTTATGGGATTTGAATTCAAGGGAGATATGGATTGGCTAAGTATGGATTTCTTAGGATTTAGGTTATAGTTCAGGACACTGGTGAGGGTGAGATTACCCAGTGAGATTGTGAGAAGGGGGCAACAAATGGATATCTTAGAAGGTCAAAGAAGTGGAGTCCATGAAGGAAAATGGCAGATTGCAATGAGGGACACTTATTCCTATGCTTCATGCCCCAAATCCCTTTGTCCTATCACTTATTCTTCCTAGAAGAATTAACCTGACCTATCCCCTTTCACTAATTTTGGATCTTCTCCTTTGCAAAGTGAACATTTTAGTCTTCGTTGTGTTTTATGGTAATAAGCCTATCTTTGTGGGATACCCTGAGGCTGTCCAGCTGTGAGTAAATATGTTAATTCCATGTACATTATTAATAGACCTTCTTGACTCTGCATCTCTAATCAGTGATTCTCCGTGGGAGTATATATTTTTGTCACTCCTTCTATCTTAGACATTTGGCAGTATCTTGAGATATTTTGGTTGTTACAAGTCAAGGAAAGGAAAGGGTGCTACTGGATTCTAGTAGGTAGAAACCAGGGACCATGCTAAACATCCTGCAGAGTACACAGCAGCTCCTATTCCTCTAACAAAGGATTTTTCTGCCCAATATGTCAGTGGTGCTCAGGTTGAGAAATGCTGATCTAAGTCATGTTCTCCTATAGTGTGTATTAATGAAAAAGTAATATTTCCATCTCCAGTCTGGCTCCTGAGTTTGTTTCTCGTTGGCTACTGATTTTGGTGGGGAAGAGAAGAATGCTATATATTGGGCCTCCTAAAGAAGGAGGCCCAGAAGACAGGAGAGAAAGCAGAGGGTATGAGGGAAGCCAGGAAGATATCATTCTTAAGAGAGAGAGAGACCATCAGAACCAACTGCTTCAGGAAGGTCTAGTGATACAGGAACTCACAGGTGTACTTAGGACTTAACACCATGTCTTTAGCAATGACCTCTATCAGAGGCATTTGAGTCCAAGGATGAACTTGGAGCAGATTACCTTGAGGAGTAAATGGAAAGTGAGGGGATGGGAGTAGTAAGTACTGGATTCTATCTCTGGCTGTTGAGGGAAGCAAGAGAGGATGATAGCTAGATGGGAGAGCAGGGATGGAGAAGAGGACAAAGGTATCTAGTAAACTGAGAGGCTAGTAGAGAGAGGGTATTGGAAGATCAGGCAAAAAAAAAGGGCCGGCAGGGGCTGGGGTTTTGGCTCAGCAGTAGAGCGCTTGCCTAGTGGGTATGGAGGCACTGGGTTCGATCCTCAGCACCACATAAAAATGAACAAATAAAAATAAAGCTGTCCACCTACAACTAAAAGAATTTTTAAAAAGTTGGGGGAACATGTTTGGAATAAAGTCCTTGAGAAGGATATAGAGAAATAAAACCCAGAGCCCATTTAAAAGGATCATGTTTGTTCAGGAAAAGTGATTCTTCTTCCATAAATATAAACATGTGGGATAAAGCCTAGTTTTGTGAAACCTAGGCTTTTGGGGGTGAAGGGAAGACAGAGAGGTAGCAAGTCTCCCTTGCCTGCTTTTCTTTGCCAAACTTTAAGTTCATGGCTTTTTCTGAGACCTCAGAGAGAAGTGGTAGAACAGGGAGTCTAAAGGGAACTGTGAAAGTCTAAAAAGTAAAAATCAAATAAAAGAAGGAGCTAACAAGTGTTGTTCCATCATCTTTCTTTAGTGTGTTTCAGAGTAACTTCTGGGGAGCTGGGGAGGAGAGGTGAGTCTAGTCATTCATATCCTAAAACCAAATCTAGCTAGGAATCCCAAGGCAGAGGAGGCCATGGGTAAAGATGACGATAATCCCACCTTCCTGCTTCTTTTCTGATTCCTATGACCAAATTTCTGGAATCATCTTCTGGGGCGTCTGACTTTTTTCCCATAAACTTAACATCTCTCACATATCACGTGAATTTGTCCTCCTGCCTTCCCATGGCAGGTGAGATTTTTTGGTATCTTAGCAGATGACCCATCTCAGACTCAGGCTCATCATATCTAGGATTTGGCTGCTGGCAACACTAACTTTTATATCAGTGATTACAAACTATGGTTCCTAGACATGCTCTTGTTTGCATATCAAGTTGTTGGAGTTTCAATGACTACTTTAATAGCTTATAGAGACAACATGATTGAACATTTGAAATAGGTCTCATACTGGGATACCTAGGAAAAGGCAGCCCTAAAGGCAACCACCTACTTCACCTTCTTACAAGCATGACTTTAGAATACTTTGATCCACTGATTTGGGTTTCTGAAATGCTGGTGATACCTCTCCAAACATCCTAGCACAAATGGGACTTGAATGTTTTTATTTGCATCTCTAAACTCCTGCGAAGGTGATAAAGTTATTTTACCCACTGGTAAATGTAATAAACAGTGATATTCAGATACTGCACATTTAAGCTTGCCTTTCCTCTTTACATAAAAGTGCATTCTAATGGCCGCTGGATAATTAAAATTAAACCACATTCAATAGATAAACAAATTAAAGCAAAGCAAATTGTGTGCATGCCTCCCTAAACAGCACACACATTATCAGAGAGGGCAACCCTAATTATTCAAGGATATAGCAAGAGCTATTGAAGGAACTATTGATTTTTTTTTAAGATAAGAAAGTGTCTTCAGTATTAATGGGTAGTATTTGTCTACAAGTCTCATTCTTTGTAATATTGTAGAAATTAAAAAGGAAGTTGGATCAAAGATACCCAAACCATGCATACTAATCAGGATTTATAAACTGATATATCATGAGCTGATAGTATTATTAACACGTATTTTAAATTGCAAGTAATATATGAATTTATTTCCTTTGTAAAATATTACAGTATTTCTGACTAATTTAAGTATCCATCTATTCTTCACAGGTAACACTTGTTCATGGTTTTGTGTGGGCACTTTCGGATGATTTTAATGCATTTTAGATATATTTATATGTTTACCTATACATATGTTACAATATTGTTGGGTTTTGTTTACTTGCTTTTCTTAGGATCCCAAAATAAATGGGATCACCTCTAACATGTATTTATTATCCAGTTCTATACCTTAGACATTTTTTATTATGGTATAAGCAAATCTACCTCAATTTTTCTGCTCTTTCATTTCTTTTCCTCTTACTATATTTGTATCAAAACAATAAATGTCTTTGATTAAAAAATCAAACAGGATAAGAAATTCATAATCAAGTATGTCAGTTTCCTGTGCCATCGCCACAGTCCTGTCCCAGAAGCACTCTCAGAGACAGCCACTCTGAGCAGTTGCCAGTCATTATTTTGTAAAAAAATTTTACTTTTTAAGAAAATGTAAATATATAGGTATTCAAGTCCGTCTTTTTTTGAATAGTCCATCTTTTAGCCATTGATATAAATGATACCATGTCATACCCTAACTTCCCATCTACTTGTTTTTTTCCTCTTTGAGAACTCTCCTTTCTCTTTTACCCTTAGTTTGGATGTCTAGCAAATATTTGACCTTCGTTTTTAAATTTTAAAATTGTTACACATATTTATGGATAACGATGTAATAATTCAACATACATATGCAATGTGTAATGATCAAATATGGGTAGTTAGACATTTCCATCCTCTTAAACATTTTTAAAAATTTAAGACTAGCACATAATAACTGTACATATTTATGAGGGACAGTGTGATATTTAGATACATGTATGCAATGTGTACTGATCACATCAAGGTAATCAACCTTTCATTTCTTTAGCCAAAGTGAAAAGGACAAATGTGGGGGCATAATACTCTATGACTTTAAAATATACTACAGAGCTAAAGTAATGGAAAAAAGCATGTAATAGTCCATCCACAGCAGCATAATGTACATTTTTTTCATTAGCATATGGAACATTCTGCAGGATAGATCATATGATAAGTCACAAAATAAATCTTAGCAAATTTTAAAAATATTGAAATTGTATTGATTATCTTTTCTGACTACAATGCAATAAAGCTAGAAATCAGTTACTTGACAAACTCTGGAAACCATTACAAATACATGGACATTAAAAAATCTACCTTTGAACAGCTAATGGATCAAGGAAGAAATCAAGTAGGAAATTTTTAAAAGTTTTGAAAACAAATGAAAATGGAGATGCAACATCCCCAAACCTGTGGGACACAGCAAAAGCAGCACTAGGAGGGAAGCTTAGAATAATCAGTGCCTGCAACAAAAAAGTAGGAAAAAAATCTCAGATAAGCAACTTATCATGGCATCTCAAGGAACTAGGAAAACAAAAACAGACTAAAGCCAAAATTAGTTAAAAAAAAAGGGGGGGTGGGGAAAGGAGAATAAAAAAAAAGAAGTAGAGAATAGAGACAGGAAGAAAAATATCCCTAAAAATTCAATGAAACGAAGAACTGGTTTTAAAAAGATTAAAAAAATTAAAAAGGACTAACCCTTAGCTGGATGGAGTAAGAAAAGGAGACAATTCAAATAAATAAAATCAGAAATGAAAAGGGAGACATTACAAATGATAACACAAATATAAAAGATCATCAGAGGCTCCTATTAACAATTATATGCTACCAAATTTGATAATCTGAAGAAATGGTCAAGTTCCTAGAGCCATACCCCTTATCAAGACTGAATCATGAAGACATAAAACACTTGGACAGACCAAAAAAGCAAGTAGTGAGATTGAAACAGTAGTAAAAAGCCTCCCATCAGAAAGAAGCCAAGGACTTCATAGCCTCATTACTGCATTCCACCAAAAATTTAAACAGTAAATAATACCAGTACTCCTTAAGTTACTCTAAAAAATAGAAGAGGAAGAAATTCTTTCCAAACATATTCTGTGAGTCCAGCATTACCCTGATACCAAAAGCTTGTAAGGACTCAACAACAACAACAACAACTAAAGAAAACTGTAGCCATTATCTTTGAAAAAAATAGAACACAAAAGTCCTCAACAAAATACTAACAAACCAAATCCTGCAGCATATTAAAAAGATTATTCATGACGATCGAGTGGGATTCATCCCAGGGAACCAAGGATGGTTCAACAAATGCACATTAATAAATGTGATATACCATATCAACAGAATGAAGGATAAAAACCATATTGTTATTTTAACTGATTCAGAAAAGGCATTTGATGAGCAAAGGAACTAGACACTTCTCAAAGGAAATATGAATGGTCAACAAATACATGAAAAAATGTTCAACATCTCTAGCAAATAGAGAAATGCAAATTGAAACTACCCTGAGATTCCATCTTACCCCAGTCGGAAGAGCAATCATCAACAATATAAGTAACAATAAATGTTGTCGATGATATGGGGAAAAGGGTACCCTCATACATTGTTGGTGGGACTGCAAATTAGTGCAACCACTTTGGAAAGCAGTAATGAGATTCCTCAGGAAACTAGGAATGAAACCACCATTTGACCCAGTTATCCCACTCCTTGGTATATGCCCAAAGGATTTAAAATCAGCATACTACAGTGATGCAGCCACATCAACATTTATAGCAGTACAATTCACCATAGCTAAGTTATGAAACCAACCTAGGTGCCCTTCAATAGATAAATGGATAAAGAAAATGTGGTGTATATATACACAACAGAGTATTCCTCAGCCATAAAGAAGAATGATTTTATGACATTTGCCAATAAATGGATGGATCTGGAGACTATCATGCTAAGTGAAATAAGCCAATCCTCAAAAACCAGAGGTAGAATGTTCTCTTCGATATGTGGATGATGACTCACAAGAGCAGGGAGGGGAAGATAGAAATTCAGAGGATTAGATAAAGGGGAATGAAAAGAAAGAAAAGGCATTTGATAAAATTCAACTTCCCTGCATGACAATCATGCTGACTCAATTAGGTATATAAAGAATGTACCTCAACATAATAAAGGCCATATATAATGAGTATCAGACAAGGATGCCCACTTCACCACTTTTGATCAATACAGTGTTGGAAGTCCTAGCCAGACCACTTAGGCAAAAGAAAGAAATGAAGGGCTTTCAAATTGGAAAAGAAGTCTAATTGTTACTGTTTGCAATTGACATGATTGTATATATGGAAAAATCTAAAAATTCCATCCCAAACAATTACAACTAATAAATGAATTCAGTAAATTTGTAAGATTTGAAATGAACACTCAAAAATCAGTAGCATCATTATATGCCAATATTGAATTATCTGAAATAGAAATCAAGAAAGCAATCTCATTTATAATAACTGAACATTATTATCTAGGAATAAATTTAGCCAAAGAGGTGAAAGATCTCTGCAATGAACATTATTAAACTTTGATTGTAGAATCTGAAGAGGTCACAAATATGTGGAAAGATATTCTATGCTCTTGGATTGGAACAATTTTGTTAAAATATCCATACTACTCAAAGTGATATACAGATTCAGTGTAATCTTTATCAAAATAACAGTGGCTTTTTTCACAGAACTAGAAAAAAATTAAATTTATAGAACTGCAGAATACCTAAATAGTCAAGAAATTTTGAGCAAAAAGAACAAAACATAAAGTATAATCTTTTAGTATGCTGTTGGTGTGAATGTAAATTTGTACAACCACTCTAGAGAATTTATGGAGGGTCCTCGAAAAACAAAAAATAGATCTACTGTGTGACCCAGCTATCCTACTACTTTTCCTGTATCCAAAGGAGATGATCTGAACATATCAAAGAGCTGCTTGGACATCCATGTTTATTGTTGAACTATTCTTAATAGCTAGGATATTGAATCAACCTAAATGCTCATCAATGGATGAATGGATAAAGAAGGTGTGGTATATATATACAATGAAATTGTATTCAGTCATTAAAAAAATTATCCTGTCATTTGTAGCAAAATGGATGAAACTGGGTAGCAATGTTAAGTGAAATAAGTTAAAATAAAAATCCCATGTGTTCTCTTTCACATGTGGATGCTAAAATATGTTGACCTGAATATAGAATAGTGATTGCTAGAGGCTAAGGAGGATGTTGGGCAAGAAAGGGGATAAAAGAATGTTGGATAGTGGGGAACAGATAGAATTTATAAGTTCTGTGGTTTTTACAGCACCGTGAAAGGACTATAGTTCACATGATATATTTTATGAATAAGAGAGGAGCTCAAAGACTCCAAACACAGAATAATGTGCTATTTTCAAAATTTTCTTGCATATTACTGTGCATTTAGTTTTCTCCATGAAATTTAGAATCAATTTATCAGGTTTCAGGAAGATCTTGTAAATTCTCAGTCATTCCATCTTGCCAAAAGATACTTGAAATAACAACTGTTTTTCTGTGGCTCTTGACAAGTTACATTGACCAAATGTTTCTGTTTGATTTGGTATTCTTGTTATAAATATTTATATGAAGTTATTTTAGGTTAACTTGTTTGATGACTCAGCTCTGGAGACAGGGTTGCCAGATAAAATACAGGATACCTAGTTAAATTTGAATATCTGATAAATAATTTATTATGTCATATGTACTATTTGGGACATTTGTTTCATACAGTATTTACAACATTATTATACTAAAAATCATTTGTTATTTATCTAGGTTTAAATTTAACTAGGTATCTTATATTATTATTTGCTACAACTGGTGACCCATCTAGGAAGGCTCTGCAAGCAGATATAGGTGTGGTATGTAGATACCAATAATAACATTATGTTCTGATAAAGGACATGGCAGAAAACAGAAGAAAGTCAGTTTTGGAAAGAAAGGTTTTGAGATTTTTCATTTGTATACTTTACTTTGTTCAGGGTTGGAAATGCTTAATTTTTCGGATTTTCTCTTCAGTATAATCCCCTGTTAGAAAGTAAACACATTGCAAAAAGTCATATCATGCTAAATGGAAGTTATTTTAGGATTTCTGCCACTTTTGGTGTTATATCTTTGGATAAGTTTCAGCACAGTTTTAATACAGATACTTAAGGTAATGGAAAAACTGGGAGTTAGGTCCTGAGTTTTAATATTACCTCTTGTCACTAAATAACTGTGTGGCTGCCGCAGTAATTAGAACTGTTTGTCAATGTATTGGTTCTCCTTGTTCTAGAAACGCAATAGGGTGGCACATCTCAGTCTGAAAGACCCCTGATTAGGTTTGTCTAATAAAATATAAGTGGAAACTTTAAGAATTAAAGTTCCATTGTCTATGTCCATACCCCTGCCAGAGTTATCTTGGAAATGTGTATTAAGATGGAACTTGAAGGGATTGGGTCCCTGTGCAATCATTAATCTTATGAGTAGATCTTACTTTTCAGATGACCCATAATAAATATATAAGATAAAATTTAAACCATCAGCTTGAAGCCTGTTTGTTACTGTATCTAACATGTCCCACACTGACAGAAACAGGAATTGTGTGTTGAAATGGGTAGTTTGCTGCATTAAAACCTATAATGTGGAATTGGCTTATTGGCTGGATCCTGGTTGGCTGATTATTAGAAGCTAAACAGATGGTAAACTGTCTCCTGTGATAATTTGAAATGGAGTTAATGTACCTATTTTATTTGTATCTCTAGAGGATGATGTAGAAAATAAAATGTTAGTAATGTGTGTTGGTACTTTAACTTTGTTTGATAAGTATTTCAAGAAAGATGAAGTCATATAAGAATTGGTCAGTTTGCAAGTTTTAATAAAAGGAATAGAGAGAGCCCATGAACTCAAATATTGTGTACTTGTCAAAGATAATAATTTCCAATATCAAAGAGTAAAAATAAAACTGACAAAATTTTTGGTCAAGAAAGTCTTATTAAACTCAAATATATGGCCATTGAATTTATTGTTAAATCTTCAGAGTGGATAAAATATCTCCTTCAATGTCTAGTTAGAGTTATGCCACTGAGTAAATCCTTTCAGTTGGACAAAATATAAAAGATTAATGTGAGCACAGACCTCTGCTAACCATTACTGGACATAAAATGAAAACAAGAAATGAGCATTATTTTGTCTTAAGCCATTGAGTTCTTGGGCTTCCAGAACAGATGTATTGATTTTAACCTCTTGTCTTATTCTTCTGTAAAATGGGATTAATTATGCTTGCCTAGCATATTCCACAAAATAATTATAAAAATTATGGATTTATTCAGCAGCATATATTTCCTGAACATCTTTCATGTGCTAAGCTTGTCCTAGGCTTTTGGAAATCAAACCTGACTTTCTCTTATTGAGTCCAGAAATTTAAAAATACCGTGCAATCATTAAGCATGATGGGCTTTTGGCTCACAGAGGAAGATTAGCTTTCTCAGCATTGGGAGGGAAGCTGTCAAAGAATAATTGCCAGAGGGGATGATATGCATTGAATCTTAAAGAATACCTGAGAGTCATGTCTCAAGGGCACAGTAGTGATGGAATGGGGTATGAAAGAGGCAATTAGTAAGTGCTCTGGGGTGGTGGTGGGTAAGGTTGGAGGGGTGGGGAGAGGGTGAGTCTATTGTGTTATAAATCAAGGAATTTGTCCTTCCCTAAATCAGTCATGAGTCATTGAACAATTTTAAGTATGGAAAGAAACAGAATAAAATTTGTCTTTTCAGAAATACCGTTATGGAAACAGTGGAGAGCAGTTTAAAAGGGTAGATATTACTGAGTAGAAGTTTACTGAGTCAATACAGAATAAATAAGGTGGTGACCTTGGATATGGAGAGAATGGAAAACATTTAAGAGATATTTTTGAAATCAAGAAATGGAATCACTAGAATTTGAGGACTGATCAATTCTGAAGTCTCTGATAGAGATGGGATGGAGGAGAGGTGGCAATTCTAATTACTGAGGATGGAGTGTAGACAGGGGAAGAGTTTGAGGAAAAGATGGTGTGTTCCTTGTTGCCAATGTAGTTTGCTATTTACCTGTGTGTTACACAAGAAGAAAAGCTCAGTAAGCAATTTGCTTCATATAACCTGTTCCTAGACTGAGAAGGAAGCATAAACATTAGAGTCCTTATCACTAACAATGAAGAAATAGATGCCGTCTGGGTTTCGTTGATGTTGTCTAGATAGAATGAGAAAAGAGGGTAGAGGACCAAGGGTGAAGCCATGGGGAACATAAATATTTTATTAAACATAACAGCTGACTTTTTACTGGATCCTTACCATGTACCAGTCACTGTGCCAAGAAATTTACATGTATTATTTTATTTAATTTTAGCAGTATCCTATAAGACAGTTACTGTCATTATTCTTGTTTCATAGAGGAGAAAACAGAATCTTTGAGAGGCAGCTTTCCTAAGGTCACAGAGCTGGTTAAATGGTAGAGCTGGGACTCAAACTCATTTGACTGCCTCTGAAATCTACAAACTTAACCACCATGTCAGGGAATGAGCCATGAAAACAACCAGGAAATGTGACTAGGGACTAAAGGGGAATCTGGATGAGGTGGGTATAAAGGAGCAACAGGAGGAAAGACTTTCAGGGACGATTTGGTGAGTGAAGGATTATATGGTGGAAGGTTCTGAGTGCCGTGAAGACATTAAGAAAGATAAAATGCCTGAGTGTTTGGGGTGGGTGAGGTGACGTTAGCCATCATGGCAGGAGCGTAAACCAATTTAAAGTGTGCTAAGGAAGGACTACAGATTATAGGGTAAAAAACAGCAGTGTAGGCTGTGTTCCAGAAGGGCAGTTCTAAAACAAAGAAGCAAGATAGAATGGGGCCAGAGGTGACTTGAGGCTTGGCATATGTGGTTGTGTGCTGTGTTGTTTGTTTTGATTTTTTTTTTTTTTTTTTTTTGGTACTGAATGAACTCAGGGGCACTTGACCACTGAGCCACATCCCCAGCCCTGTTTTGTATTTTATTTAGAGACAGAGTCTCACTGAGTTGCTTAGCCCCTTGCTTTCACTGGGGCTGGCTTTGAACTTGCAATCCTCCTGCCTCAGCCTCCTGAGCCACTGGGATTACAGGTGTTTTGATTTTTAATGGGAAATATGCGATGATTTTAGAAGTTAGTGGAATAGAATCAGTAGGGTAAGGAGGAAAGAAAGATGATTACCATGGGGGAATGGGCCTGGGAGACATGTACTCTTGTGAGAAGCAGAAAGTGAATATGCATTGAAAAAGGAGGGAAAGAACTAGGAAGGGGCAGAGTCAGGGAAGTTTTCAGGGGAATAAGAAAAATTAAGTGTATTTCTCCGATAGACATAGAAACACTTTGAGAGGGACAAGTTTTATGTGTATACAAATCAAGCCTTTAAAATATTGATGATTTTTTCAGGTTACTCAATATAACAAATGAAAGCAAGCAAATTTTAAAAATTTGTGAGATTCTGTATCAGGAAAGGTAGAAAGGATGTCCAGATTCTGTCTATCTTTCTTTTGTTTACAGTCATGCTAAGTGAGATTAGCCAATCCCAAAAAATCAAAGGCTGAATGATCTCTCTGATAAGTGAATGATGATACATAATGTGGGGCGGGAGGGAGGCAAGAATGAGGAAGGATGGATTGCATAGAGGAAAAAGAAGGGTGGGATCGGGTTGGGCAGTAAGAATAATTACAAATGAGACAAACATCATTACTCTACGTACAGGTATGATTACACAAATGGTGTGTCTCTACTTTGTGTACAAACAGAGAAACAACAGCTGTACCCCATTTGTGTACAATGAATCAAAATAAATTAAAAAAAAAAAAACAAAAACAGTCTATATCACATTTCTTTTTTTTTGTGGCTCAAGGGCAGACATGACTTAGAATATGGTCTTAGTTGTAGTTAAAAGGAATTGCATTGGCTACATACTATAGGTTTGAATGAAACCAATAAGACATTTTTGAGAAACAGACACTGTAAATGCCCTCTGGAAACATCTCTCAGTCTGTCTGCTATGGACCCTTTTATCTTGACTTGATAACCGATACAGGAAACCCTGTGTGTTAGTCAGCTTGGGCGGCTGCAACTGAATACCATCGACTAGGCAACTTAAACAAAAAAACAAGTATTTCTCATAGTTCTGGAGGCTGGGAAGTCTGAGGTCAGGGTATCAGCCAGGTGGGTTCTGGTAAGGATCAGATCAAGTTCTGGCTTGCAGAAGGCTGCCTTCTTACTGAGTCCTCACATGGAAATAAAAAAGAGGGGAAGAGAAGGAGAGGGAGGGAGGGAAGATGGAAGCAAGAATGCAAGTACTCAGTGATGTCGGTGTCTGTTCTTATAAGGGCCCCCTTCATGAGGACCCCACCCTATGACCTCATATCAACCAAAGGCCCTATCTACAAAGGCCATCACTTTGAAGGTTAGGGGTTCATATGAATTTTGGGGGACCCATTCAGTCTATAATACCCTGGGATCCCAGAAGATTTGTTTATTTTAGGATAACCCCTATTCATTCATGCTTTTATAATTGTCCAGTTGAATCAGAACCTTGGTGATCTATATTTACTCAAGAGGGTTCAGGTAGTTTTATACTTCTAAAAAAATTACTGTGCTTTGCAAAGTTCTTGTGAGAAACCATTTGTCTTTTTAAACCACCCAACTTCTTTTCTCTGACTTAAAAATTCACTGCAAAAAAATACTTGTGTGTGCTTAGCAGAACACAGGACAGTAATGAATGTGTGTTTCTTTTTAACCCCTAAGACTTCTGAGTGTACCTCCTGCCTTTTGGAAAGTTTTTTGTCATTTACTTGTTTTTGTAAACATTTTTTTGCTGTGTACTCACAGAGTTTTTATTTTCTTCAGGAAAAATTTCCTAAAATCAGAAGCAGAGGTTTTGTTGGATACTGCTTGCCTGTTACTTCTGTCCAAAGCTGCTTTTTTTTTTTTTTTTCCAGTATACTGTCAGGTGTCAAAACAGTCTTCTAAATGGCTGAATTATTCAAATGTTTGGGGGCAACCAGGGACCTGGAGAAGGGCCCCAAAAGATTGAGTTGGCATCTGGGAGAGCAATGCCTCCGGCTACCTAGTGACAGGCAAGGTAACTCCAAACACCGGATGTTTTCCAAGCTTGTTGCTGGCAGACTCATAATGTCTGATTGATCAGTGATGAAAATGGCCAGGCCTCAACATGACAGGATGGTGTCCAGAAATTTGATGGTGCTGTTCGATAGGAAAGGCCATGTCAGAAGAAGATTTGGAGCTACCATTTCCCTCTCAGAATTCAATTTTTGCATGATTCAGCAGCACACACTTCCCACCTCCATTGACTGCTTTAGTTTGTTTTACTGTGATAATATTTAAAAAGTTATGGTGATGCTTTACTGCTGCCTCTTGGCTGAGCATACCTTGCAGATTCAGTATGCAAATGTGTGCCCCTGGAGACTACGGCACAGGTAATGTTGTTGCAAGGAATTGGAGGAGACCCAGGCACTGGGTCTGGCACAAGTCATTTAGCATGTGTAGGCCTTAGTCTTTCCCTCTATGGAAAAAGGAATTGGATTATATGATGCTAATCCAATTGATCTGCAGTTTTATGGTTTTTATAAAGTATATTTGAGAATACTGTTTGGCACATAGAAAGTGATATCAAAATGTTAGCTATTATTTTATTGTTATTATATTACTATCACAATCAACTCCAAGATTTATTAATACCCACTCCAGCAAAGCAACGCTAAGGGAAGTCTGCGAAAGATTTAGAATCTCCCTATTCTTCTGATGCCTAAACTATGCCCATTGAACAAATCATGTCTACAGGGGATGAAATTTTGGACCCATATTGATCACATTCATTGTTTAAGTCAGGGAAATGAGCTCACTAAGCTTGTTTTTTACTCATGTCATGGTCTAATGCAAAGTAATGGCCATCCTTGGAGATATTCCTTCCATTGTGTGGCACTGCCATTTTAAATATGGGCGTGAAAATTATTGTGGAGAGGAGAGAAGTGTTGTATCTGGACCCAGATGCACTTTGCAGTCATATGGTCCCAACCTAATTTTGAAGGAGGGTAGAGCTGGAAGGGGAAGGCAGGTTAGCACATTTTCTCCTCCATATGGTCCTGCAGGCTCCTTTTTATGGAGCTCTGACCAAGGGAGTATAAGAAATTGTTTGAGGCTGCACTCTTATTTTTACTGTGTGAGTGCTGTTGAATTGCGTCCCCTTAGTTGGAGCTCTGGGTCTGATCTTTGTTTAAGAATAGTGTCACTCTCCTGGCAAAATTGTTACTATTTCTCTTATGGAAACTGAACTGAGACCAAGTTTCCCTTTTCAGGTTGGCAGGCTGTGAGGAGGTTTAGAGCCAAGTTTGTGGCCCATCTGTAGCAATTACATTCCTAACTCAATTTTGTTTTCCATAGACTTAGTTTCCCTATATTTTTCTTTCACAACTGGTTCATGTTATTTTTGTTGCGTTTTATAAGTTACTATAAATATTTTTTGAATAAGATAAAATACAAGTCAATAAGTAAACAAACTTCTTTACATAAAGATATATCTCATGGAAATATTTATCACTGAGTCCATTAATTGATGAATATATACTTCCTTAAACCCTATGGGAGATGACACCCACCATTAACCATGGCTTAGTTTGGTAGTGGTTCTCAACTCAGGAGAAAGGGATAGAATCCATAGGAAGACTTATCAGAATGTTCAGGGAGGAAGGAAAAGAAGAAGTGGGATTCACCCCACCCCCTCCTCTAATCTCACTGGTACAGATAGACATTTGAATAACAATGCATCCCATTCATGGCAATATTATTATAACTCTATTCTTTCATAAAACAAAATATAAAAAGCAGAATGTTCTATATTTATCGTATGTGTAAATCTTTAAGAAGTGGGAGAGTCCCCACTTCTCATGGTATCAGGTTACCTTGCTGGAGTTCAAGTTGCAAGTGTTGATCTGAAGAGTTCTTGAGCTGAGGTGGGTTTCTGCTTGGCATCTTTTTGGCCAGAAAGAAGCCAGGTGCAAGCCTGCTGTGGGACCTGTCTCTTTTCTTCTGAGAAAAGCATTAGCTGGATTATCCTTCCTTAATATCACTTCTAATTGCCCTGAGAAGGTTTTATTTTCTTTTCTTTGCCTGCTTTTCCCAGGAAAACAGCTTCAGGGTGTCCAGGGAAAGACAGAATGCCAGAAAAAGAATATTCTCTGAAAGGCAAGACTTTTAAAGAAATTATGTCTTGTTTTTCCTCACTACACTATATTTGGTGCATTTGAATTAGAAATTGGAAAAAAACTGACTAGTTTAGCCAATGCAATTATACAGACTTCACAAGCAAAGAGAGGAAATGTATTTACCTTATGGATAAACTAAACAAAACAAGGTGCAAGATGGAGTATTTATGATTAGTTACTTTGTGCTTAGATCCTCCTAGGTGAGCCTCTAGCCATTTTTGTGGTTGACAAGTGCTGCTCTCTGGCACATCTCTGCCTCATTGGATGAGAGGTCATCAGCTTCCAAGATGGTCACCTAGTGGTCCCACCTCCCAGTTGTACCATTATATAGGGCAGAAATGGTAGTAGTTCACTTCTGAGATGGCATTTTGAGAAATCTGTTTCTATCTTGGGTGTCAGCTCTCTCTCACTTGGATCTCTTTCTCTGGAGAAGGTAGGCTACCAGACTATAAGCAACCCCTTCCAGAAGCCGATCCAGTGAGGAATCGAAACCTCTGGCCAAAGTCAGTGAGAAAATGAGGCCTGCCAATAACCATACAGATGATCTTCAAAGCAGATTATTTAGTCCGGTAGTCTTTAGATGACTACTGCCCCAGATGATCACTTGACAGCAACCTAGTGAAAAAAAAACTGAGCCAAAGCCCCCAGCTAAGCTCCTCCCAGATTCTTGACTACCAGAAACTGCTGGAGATAATAAGTGCTTATTTTCATTTGTTTAATTTTAGGGGTAATTTGTTAGGCAGCAGTAGATAACTAATATAGATGAGACAGAATGGACATAAATCTTTTTTCCCACACATCAAAAAA
>JAJEJO010000721.1:275256-313293 GCA_020662805.1 Glaucomys volans | reverse complement strand
AAATCATTGTTTTTTCTTGAGTGTTCAGGGATATCTGACTTTTCTTTAAATTTCAATTTCTTTCTTCCTTTCCACCTTAATAAATATACTTATCACCTGATACAGCAAATTAGATTCTCTACTAATGTTGAAACCCATTTGACAGTATCTTGGAGTAGTGATTGAAGAGATGAGATTTCTCCCAATGCTAAATACAAAAAGAATTCCCTCCAACAAATCTTGTAGTAATGGTCATTATTAATAATCATCTAGGCAGCTCCTTTCACTCACCCCTTCTCTGGGGATGCTTCTCTTTTGGGAAGCAAAATATAGATTAAAACAGAATGTGCTTCTGAATATACTGGTCTGTAGTTAGCTTTTCTTTCAAATATTCTATTTTTCCCCACTAGTCTTAGAATAATGGACAAAGAACTCATTTTAGAAGCCAGATATCCTGCCATAAATTTTGGCATAAGATGTTGAGAGGAATAATAGGGCATTGTCAATTTCACTTCCTTGTTTTCTCATCTACAAGAGCTCAGCAGGAAGTTTCCTTGAGGCACATGGAGCCCAGTGTATCTTTAGCGCTTTCTTTAAATGGATCATCTCTAATATTTTACTAATGTGGGGATTAGTACTACTTCTACTTTTGGACAGCATTGTAAACAGTTTTGTTTTCTTCCCTCAGAGACTCGGGTGAAATTAACCCTAATTTAATGAAGGGAGAAACTCAAAAGTCTCTATGATTGGTCCAAAGCTATCTCCTGGTTAGAAGCACTCGTGCCTGGGCTCTCCATTTCCCACCTTAATTCCAGGCTCATTTTTGAAACACAGGGTTAGGCATTCAATTAGTTGAATTCAGTTCTATTCCTTATGTATGCAGGAATGACTTTCATACATATCATATGGCACAAGATAAGAGAAATCCCATGAAACTTCAGAAATGGGGCTTATTTTTTGAGCTGGATGTCTGGTTTCTGACCAGCATTAAAGTTTGGATAGGTTCATGTAGTTTGGTTACTATTTAATAAAATCCATTTTTACTTAAAATTATGCTTCCACTAAAACTGAATGGTATTTCTTCATGTTCAACCACACTGAATTATCACGTAATATGGCAAAAATATTCAGAATATGTTTGGAAATTGGCCTTGCTGTGGAAATAAGACAGATCCCTGGAAAATCACTTTCCTTTGAACCTGCCTGAATTTGTTCAAGACTATCTTTGCAGAACCTGTGCTAAAGTATGTCTAAAGGGGCATACATTTATTCATGGGGATTCAGTTTATAAGCAGGGGCAACCCCCATCCTGAGCATAGCTAAAAGTAGAACTAATCATCTGCAGTGTGCCTTGTTTCTGTTCTATTTGTCCATGGAGGACATTAATCAGTGCTTCCTTGGAAACAATGTTCTTGTTATATGAGTTAAAATTATAATGAATCTAAAGAGAAGCAAATGAATAGATTTAAAAATAGATTCCTATTCAGTGAAATCTGAAACCCCCATCCCTTAGATACAACATTTTTGGTTGACTATCCCTAGTAGTCAAGGGTACAGAGTTTTGCAAGGGCTTTTTGCCCCTTTCTTTGGTGCATATATGGGCACACCCACGACCCTGTAGGACCATGGGTCTCTGGTGTAGAGCAATTAAAATGCCAGATTCCAGCTGTGCTATGCCTTTCATATTTTCCTAACATTAATTTCTACATGATCCAAGGCAAACAAGCAACTGGGAAATCTGATTAGTCTTCTCAAGACTTTCTCTGTGGACTATCTCTTTTCTGCCCAACGAAGGGATTGTTGTACAATTCTGCTGTGTGCATATTAAACATTCATTCATTATCTGAAAAGAATGGAATATTCCTAAATAACATACATATAATTCCCAGTTAGATAATTTTAATTTTAATAATATGCAAATGTAATGAGTCTACCTCTAATTTTTGTTGCTTCCTAAGTTGCATATCCTTGAAAATTATTTAAAGAAATAGCATGTTTTCAAAATACCTAAAACAGCATAGAAAAAAGATTTTCTTAAAAACCAGATAGGTTTTCAATGACCTTAGGGATTTCATTATTTATGAATAAATGCAATTTGGAACTATATGTAATGTTTGAATGAATAATTTTCCATGGTCATTACTATCATCATTGCTTTGGTCAGGACATTTCCAACCAAGGGTCTTCCACATCTGCTGCTACTGTACTAGACTCAATGGAATTTGTGCATTCTGAACATAGAGGCATGTGCACACTCCATTGCTGGTGAGACTCAGGCTTTATAGCTTATCTGGCTACTCACTGTGGCAAGATGCCTGGACACTGTGATTCTCCTAGGGTCTCTTCTTTCCAGAGGCAGTCAGGCCTAGCAGTCCATTCTGCTCCTTATGCCTAGGCCTTTTTGGAGTCTTAAGGCTCAGTAGATTGTAGGGTTCTAGAATAGGATCTCAGTTAATATTTGTTGAATGAAGAAATGATCTTAGAAGAGAGTTCAAGAGTCAGTAGTGAACATTTGCTCAAATCTAATTCTGTTGATACCATTTTCTTCTAGAAGTTCTAGCACTTAATGACATGGCCTTTTGGCATCCTCCCGAGAGGCTGCCATTGTGTCCTTGTCTTTTAGAATGGTCCCTCTATAGAAAAAGACTGAGGTGGGAGAAAGTCTTAAGCTCTTCTCAGAGCACAGGCATTCAAGGTAAGGGAAGGGTTATGAAATATGTGTGGCCCACCAGTAGGCATTAGGAATCTACCCTCCCCTGAGATGTTCTACAAGGTTTCAGTATTTATCCGTATATGTACATATTTTTTTTTCAAAATGCATAGTGTTTATCAGATCCTTAAAGGAGTTTGGATTCTAAAACTGTCAAAATCACTGCTATAGAGACTGCTAGACATAATTGCAGACAGATTTTGTGACTGAACTACTCATGCTACTAGTATCTAGATAGTGGAGTTTTAAGGATGCAATTAAGAAAGTGGGTAATTAGAAATAGTTTGCTATTAGACACAAAGATGCTATTTGAGTAAAAAGTCATGATACTCCACCAAAGCTGCTTGGAATGCCTCATGGTTTCAACTCTCATTTAAACTAGGAGCTTGAGTGACTTTGTTTCAGATATGTATTCATGAAAAAAAGGAAATTTCTAGAAGGTAAAATAAGATTAGCACATTATGCTTCAACTTTATGATTAAATGAAGACTTCTCATTAAAACCAAATCCTTCTTTTGTAAAAAAAAATGTTGAATGAAAAGGTGCTTCAATGAGATTGACAGATTGAATTTGAGGAACTAAGAAACGCTGGTAAAATTTTTTGATTATGAATTAGATAAACTCCCTTTTTATTTATGTATATATGTATAGTCAGTCACATGCTGTTTAGTAACAGGAATATGTTCTCAGAAATACATCCTCAGCCCATTTTGTTGTTATATGAACATCAAAGAGTGTACTTGCATAAGATTGGATGGCTATGACACCAATGGGCATAATCTTATGGAACTGCCATCATACAAGGAGTCCATCATTGGTTAAACTCTTATGTGGTGCATGACTCTATGTGTGCATGAGTACATGTGTGTGTTCTCTCTGTCTCTCTCTCACACACTCACACATAAACACAGTACAGCAAAACAAAAAGCAAAAAACCAAAAAACAGAATATCAGTCTGTTCCTACTAGGAATTGGGCTTGGGGGTGCTTTACCAGTCAGCCACCTTCTGAGCCCACTTTATTTTGTAGTCTGAGATAGGGTCTTGCTGAGTTGCTGAGGCTGGCCTTGAACTTGCAATTCTCTTGCTTCAGCTTCAGCTTCCTGAGTCACTGGAATTACAGGTATGCTCCACCATTTCGACCGCCTAGTTTTTCTTTTTTTAATAGAGCTTTAAAAATATTGTTTTTACTGAGACATGTAATGAGTAAGTGGTTTAAGTCATTTATTTCTTTATTAATTTGTTTAGTAGACATTTGAGCATAATACAGCATGCTAGGGCCTTTATTAATCCCTGATATAAAAATATCAGTAAGAGGAGGTCATTTCTTGAAAGTCTGCCTGTAAGTACTGGGGAAAGACTAAATAAGACCTATCATACTCAGAGTCAGTATTGTCAAAAAACAGGGTGGTGTTTGTAGTGAGCTCTCCTAGGTGTAAACTTGGTGCCCATTGTGTATTAGCCTTGACCCAAGGTCAGTTGCTGTACTGCCATAGGCTTCAGCTTCTGCTTCTGAATTAAACAGTGCATCTCATAGATAAAGGACTTAGTAGAATGTCAATAAATGCTGCACAAATGTAAATCAATGAATGATTATTAAAAACACTGTTGAACAAAATACTTAGGAGCACAAAGAAGGGAACTATGAAAAGCAACTAGAAAGGTTCTGAATAGATAATGCAGAAAATACATTCTTTGTCTGATGGTCTGGGTGAGAAGGATCTTCTGAGGAGTAGATGATATATAAACATGAAGGTGCTTGGGGAGTGGGTCATGCTGTGCCCTGGGGGCTGTTTAGAGCACTTGCATGACTTTCATTCACGGGTCCAACTTATTTTTTCATTTTTCTTGTAAAGCCAGAATTTGGGTTTTAAAGATTTTTCTTTCCTTGGCATAAAAAAATAGTGTAGTAAGAATTGTCATATAACTACTTTGTGTCTCTTTTCTCTCAACTAGCTAGTCTCCCAATGTGAATTTATTAATGTCATAATTTCACTAATAAATATAGATTTTCAGCTAGAAACAGATTCCAATTTACCCTTTTTGTTATATTTATGTTCAATGCTATATATGTTGTTTTCATATATAATTTGCTACTAAATCCTATTTTTATTCACTATTTTCATTGAATTATACCTCAGTCTACCATACTTCTCTAAAGCAATGAGCTTGTGACATTTATATGTTAATGTATGTGCATGTGAGCACATATATGTATCTTAACACTTTGCAGAAGTGAGAGAGTTTTAAGTGAAAAAAGATTTCCTAATTTCTAGGGTTTTTTTTCTGAGATACTGAGAAAAGCAGTGTACAGAAGTAGCAATATGATAAAGACTAATTAGTAACATGATTCATCAGAAAAAAACTTTATTTTTTCAACCCACAAACCTACACTATCATTTTTATTAAAATATATTTGCCAATATATTTTACAAAAATTCCCCTTTTTCTTAAATTTAGTCTAAATTTTTCAAATCTTGAGCCTGGGATACCTGAAATTTTAGATGATAAAGGTAATGTATTCAATATGGTAAATAAAATTTTCTGTTACTTTAAGGGGAATATATATTGGAAAAGACTGAATTTATAATAAAATCTTCACTGGTTAATATTTTCAAGATCAACTCATATTGTCAGTGCCTTCAAGTGCTTTTAGAAAATACAATAATCTTGCACACAAAAATATTTAGCAAGTGTGAGACTTAATTTGCAGATATACTAGAATAGTATTATTTTAGCAATATCCATTCTCATGTTTAATAAAATTCTTATCTATGGAAATGTCTGCAAAGATTTCAGTGCTGTTAATCTAATTGAAACTATATGATCACATGGAGATCAACGTTAAAATGACTAATATTTCTTGGAGACCAATTTAATTTGCTCTTAAGTACTATAGCAAATGACATTCTTCCATGTCTGCGAATGGTATTGATGTTTATGTGTTCAGGTGTTGCACAAATTAAGGAACTAAATCACTTTCATAGGTAGGAGTTAAATGTGGTAAAGAAGTCATTAAAGTAATTTACAGCTGATGATATGTCAAAGCAGTTTCCTATGAAATCCTACAGAGATGGGAGGGAGCAGGAATCATTGAGAATTAAAGATTTTTCATCTCTAATTACTTTAGCTCTCTTAGGAACCACACATAAATTTTTAATGTAAAAATAAAGACAACAAAGACCCGAGAGGAATGGTACACTGATGCTGACTTACTTACAGTTTTGTTTTTCAAGGCCAGAATTCTGGGGCTGAGTTGAATAGTGTACTTGACTTTGAGTGCCTTCTCCCTTCATCTTCACTAAGACATCAACAGTACTTTGTTCATGAGGCCTGTGAGGTTTCATGTGTGTCCTCTTCATTTTGCTAAAACTGATTGGGGAATGTATAGAATGCCTTCTGTCACTTTAGGTTTTTAAATTAAAAAAAATTTAATACAAGTTAAATAAACTCTTAACTTAAAAAATGATTTCTAACACTCCTGAACTTGTATATGAAACTCAAATATGTTAATTATTTACTTATATTATTACTTAGAGTTGCAGTGAGCAGCTATTTTGGTCATGCAGTAACTACTTAACTATGATTTGGATAAAATCATCCCAGTTTTCCTCTGGGGAATCATCTTTTCCCTATTCTTTATTGGTGAGTCTGTGACCAATCAGAACCTTAGATTCCCACAGCCATGGTGGTTGATTTAGGGATAGGCACAGATATTTTGTCACTGTAAGGATCATAAGAATAAAGTTAATATGGAAAAGAGTAGAATGAAAATCAGGGGAGAGGACATGTCCCAGAGAACTATTGAATCTCTGGAAAAGAAGACCAAGATTTTTCTGTTATTTCCCCCAAGAATTTCTTCTGTTCATTTATGTCAGTTTGAATTGGATTTTCTGTCACTTGCAACTGATAGAATCCTAACCAAAATATGCACAGAATTTTTGAGTTGGAAATCAATGAGTTGCAGAAGTAGCAGGGTTTAAAATGAAGTACGGCTTCATTCCTATAGCAATTTCAGAAGCAGGTATTTTTTTTTCCTCTCTAAATATCATTTCTTTCCAAATAAGATTGCTAAAACGTATGCCTAGATGTAGGCATGTATAAAGAATCAATCTGGCAGTTTGGAAATAAAAATCCTGACAAAGTAATCCAAGTTCTTTTATGTTTTCTGAGATAAATGATATTTTTCCATATTGTGATTCTGAGATGAAGACAAATTTGGGTTTCATTTTTTTTTCAATGTCCTAGGGGAATGTGGCAGTGTGCATACCTGCTGTGCCCAATGCTTGGGACAGCAGAGAGGCTGCCCCTGATTACCCAGACTTGGAGACACAGAGCTGGGCTAGCCATGGCCATGTGGACACCCTAAATGCAGCACAGGGAGCAGCCTGGCCAGAGAAAATGCCCAAATTTGTGGGGAGATGGAGGTCTGCATGCAAACTCTGGGATGAATGACTTCAGGAGAGGTGGCTTACCTGGCCTTGAGGAATAATTTCCCTCAATTTTGATACACCTCTCACTCCTGCAGCACCTTACCCAATCTGCTTAATTCTTGGTGGTGGCAGGGTAACTTCATACTGCTATTTCTTTGTATTATATATTTAAATGCGTATTGTATTTTATCCATCCTTTGCTAGCGGTTTTGATAAGATCATGGTATCTTTGACTTCAGTCCACCATATTGATGTGATCTGAAATCTGTTTTAAGAGTTAAAGTCCCTAGTGGTTGTCACAAGTACTTCAGTCATTATACAATCATCAGGCTATGAGAAATGTGAGAAAACCAGGTCCAGCAAAGGGGCTCTGAGGTGTGTTGTATGGGGATAGGAGGGGATGGATGTTCATGTAGTCCAACCAGTATGTAGCTGACTGAAAATATGGAAACTCTTTAGAAAGGAATAGTGTTATGGCCTCTTATCTAACCTCTCTCTGTCCCTCTTCCTTCCTCTACTGTCTTGAGTGATTATTCCACCTTCTTCTATGAGATAGATTTTTTTTTTTTAGTTTTGACAAATGAGTGAGAATATGGGGTATTTGTCATGCTCTGTCTTATTTCACTTAACGTGCTTCTAGCTTCCATGCATGTTGCTACAAATGAGAGGATTTTGTTCTTTTTCATGGCCAAATAATATTTCATTGTATTAACCACTTTTTCTGAATATCTGTGAATGGGCATCTAGATTGATTCTATATCTTGGTTATTGTAGATAGTGCTTCAGTTAGGATGGGAGTGCAGGTATCTGTTTTATATTCTGATATAATTTATTTTGGGTATATATCTAGTAGTGGGATTGCTGGATCATATGGTTGTTCTAGTTCTAGTTACCTAAGGAATCCCTATCCTGTTTTCTGTAGTGGCTTTACTAATTTACATTTTCACCAAGCATTTTTTTTGTCTTTTTGATAAAATACTTCATTGTGGTTTTGATTTGCCTTTCTCTAGTGATTATGAATATTGAGCATTTTTCATTTACCTGTTGGCCATGTGTGTTCTTTCTTTTTTTTTTTTTTGTGGTGCTGGGGATTGATCCCAGGGCCTTGTGCTTGCAAGGCAAGCACTCTACCAACTGAGCTATATCCCCAGCTATTCTTTCTTTTAAGAAATATCTATTTAGAACATTTGTTCACTTTAAAATTGGATTGTTATTATTTTGTTTTGTTTCTTGCCATTGAGTTTCTTATGTATTCTGGATATTAATCCATTGTTGGAAGAATAGTTTGTAAATGCTTTCTTCCATTCTGCTGGCTATATCTCAGGCAAATGCTAAAATGACCTTATCAGATTTAATTAAAATGTGTTGATGTTTGGTTTGGAATTACATTTTTATTGCTCTAAAAATTTAGGAAGAATTGGTACCTTTATCACATTGGATCTTACTATTACTACCCTTAAGAATGATACTTTTAGTTTTACATGGCCTTCTCTCAGATTTTTCAACAATGTTTAAGTTTCTCTCAAAATAATTTGTGTATTTCTGATATCATGGGTACCTTATATATTTGTTGGCTGCCTATGATCTCTAGTTTCCTCTACCTTTCTACCTAACTCATTAGATACTGCACTTTTGTTTCTTTTTAGATAAAAACTTTCCTTGTTTTGGAGATTAAAAAATTGTATTTTCTAGCTTTCCCTATTGTAAAGTTGTGAGAATACAGAGCACAATTAATACGTGCCATATTCTGCCTTGACTACTTGTCAGAAATTAAGGAAAAATTAATTGCACTAAATATACTGCTTTGGCAAACATGTCAGAAGCTATGATTTACTACTGTGTCTAGACTCTTTCAGACAATGGTTGGCAGGGCAGCCAGGGTTATGACAGATGTAGCTGAGTGATCGTCATTGAAAAGCAACATTAATAATGTACTTTCAGAGGATGTAAACATAGGTAAGTGCAAGGTTGCCTTTCTAAGTAGAGGAATTGAGATTTTGCTTCAATTTAGCTCTTTTTCCTTCCCAAACTGCTTACCTATAGGCCATTCTAATGCTATGATTCAGAATCAGCCATGTTCTAGGAATATTTTTGCATTACTGACAAATTATTCCAAGTGGCACTAAAAACCTCTCCTCAGAAAACAAATCTCAATGAGCAGAGATTTATCACAGATACCAGCGTGGCCTTTTGCCAACGTCTTTGGATCTGTCTACAGGCTTAGAATCAAGCAGCTAAATATAGCAACTACCGCTGTGTCTGAAGTAGAGGTTAAGGCCAGTTATTTTCCAGACATAGCATAGTCTAGACACTTATGAAAATCTAAGGAACAATAAGCAAACAGTAACTAATAAGCACTTTCAGCAAATCTTTGAATCTAGATCCATTGCCTATTTATCTCTTAACAAAATGTAAGGAAAAATAAGCAAATACTAATTACTAAGTAACTTAGAAAAACTTTGGATCTGGATCCATTGTCCACTGGGTACCATGTGGGGCATTTCCAAGGTATTTGCTTCTGTCCATTTATACACCAGGATCTTTAAGAAAGATCCTGGTGTATAAATGGACAGAAAACTAAGTAGAGAAAACTAAGAAATTCTGATCTCGCAGGTTGCAGAGATCAGGACTGATGAAATGACACTCTATGTAGAAACCCTAAAGGTATTTAATTAAAAGTTTTTGAATTTCTTGCTTAAGTCAATGACTGAGTTAAGTAGTTTATTTTCCAAGAACAGGTACTCAATGCTATAACTCAAGTAGTGATTTTCAAACATTCTTTAATATCATCACCACAGGAAAAATGTCATTAGAAGCAAGGACCAGTGTACAAACCTATACATATAAAAAGTCAAAAAATTCAACAAAATAATACTCTAGCAATAGGCTAAATATATAATTTGCCTTTCCTATCCTATTTCAGTTTTTAAAATGCCTTTTGTAATTTATAAAACCTATTTTACATCCTGATATGGAAAAGCTGTATTTAAAAAATACTAACCAAGGATAAAAGATCAGGAAACTATTGTCAGGGCTAATTCTGCTGTTTTTATAAATAAAGTTTTATTGGAATGTAGCTGTGTTCTTTCATTAACTTACTGGCTATGGCTGATTTTGTGTAGTTATGATAGAGACCAATGACCCAGAAAGATGAAATATTTACTGTCTATTACTTTACAAAATAAATTTACTCTCCTCTATTCTGGATCAAAGAAAGGCAGTTTAGGTATATAAATAAACAAGTAATTTCTAATCCATATTTGCACTTACATTCATATTTTTATTGCACTTTATTATCTGTATGTAGGTCTCATTAAGTATTCTCAAGTAACCTCAGTTGCAATAAAAATATACTAAGACAACCTAAAATGTATCCACTGAAGATAAATGCTTAGTGGATGCTGCCATTGAAGTGTGTGAAATGTGTGAAGGTTTAAGGTTGGATGTTATGGGGAGATTGCGGATCCTTATAGCCGTGCTGAACAATTTAAAGAAAGAATGACAATAAAGAATTCTTAGAGCTTTAAAGCTAAGAGAAAACTAAAAAATTCTGATTTTGCAGGTCGCAGACATAAAATTTCAGTTGATTTCATGACTTCATCAATCTATAAAAAGAGATGTAGTTTGTTGCAAATATTGTGGGAATTTGGTATAAACGTTCACTGAGGGCCACAAGAAGTAATGGATGCTGTGGGGAAAACCTTATGACTCAGGTGGGTCATGGGTGTGCATACATGACCACAGGATGAGAGGCCAGCAGGGTACATAGTGATTGCAAGATCAGTCTAAGTCTAGAGGAGATCAGGAAAGGGGGAGTCACAGATGAGCTGGGGAAATCACAGAGTGTTATTACTGAGAGTTAGAAGGATGTGGACCAGGGATCCAGTGGTCTCTCATGCTGGAACAACTTGCAAAATCTTTCTGGGACTCCTGAGTTCTTATTAGTGAAAAGGAAGTTAGGTTGCAACTTATTTTTATAAGTACCTCATTGCTTTCATTTTATGGTTTCCCAGTCACAAAAGAAAATAAGAATTAAAGCAAAATTTTACAGAGGTTAGTATTTTGGTATAAGAGGGGGTCAGAAGAGTAGAACAGGAGACCAAGTTTGGGGATGCAGAGTGGTTTGTCCCAAACATTATAAATAAATATCAGAAGGCAGATGTTTGTAAGTCTAAGTGATCAGTACTACATGGTGGATAGAGGGGACAATATAATTGGATTGGGGCTTCTTGTGAAAGGTGCTGAATTCCATTATCTTTCTATAACTGCAGTTCACTTGATTCCTTGAAGTTTCTTATACGAGGTTTTGGTCAATATCATCCATCAATCTCTCATTCTGGCGCTACTTATCCATCAAATATAGAAAGGTACAGTAAAGGATGATTCCATTTCCCTGAGTTTTAACAGTAAAAGTATGTTGCTGTGTCTCTAGCTACTTAAAGGAGGTTTCCTATCCTAGTGACTGGGGTCTATAAATAGAGCCATTACCCACCCTTGCGAGGACCTGCACAGATGAAGTGCATGAGTCTTTATCATAGACATTTTGAACATATACATTTAGGAGAAAACTGTGCTGACTGTGTAATATTTGGGGTCATACCAAATTGACAAAAACTTTTAACTTTATCATAGTCATAGGGAAATGGAAGGTGATATTTCAGTATTCTTAAATTTACACAGTTGTGATTTTTTTTTCCTTTTATTGGTACCAGGAATTGAACCCATGTGGGCTTAACCAATGAGACATATCCCCACCCTTTTTATTTTGTATTTTTGGGACAGGGTCTCCCTAGGTTGCCTAGGCCTTGCTAAATTGCTGAGGCTGATCTCGACCTTGAGATCCTCTTCCCTCAGCCTCTCAAGCTGCTGGGATTGCAGGTGTGTACCTCTGTGCCTGGCCAGAACCATAATTTAAACCCATTAATGGCAGCAGTATTTTAGGGGTTAACAGTTTTTTATGCAGAATGGAAGCTAAGTCGTTTGTTTTAGTTTTAATAAGTTATCCTCACAAGATTGCTTTTTCTCTTATTAGCTGCCTTTTTATTTCAAAGGCTCTGAGGAAGTATTAAAGACATTATTTTGATTAAAATACTAGATAGTTGCTTTCTATTTATAGTTTTAATCAGGCTTCCAAATGATTCATGTCTGACATTAAATGTAGTATAACAATGAGTATTGAAAATTGCCGTCTTGAAGCTACCAGCATGACTTTTCTTGTTGCTTGCTTTCACAGAAATATTTCTAAGGGTGATTGGAATTGTGTATAAATAATCACACTGTAAATATTTGTGTCACTTTTCTCTTTCAAATCAAGGATCTTATCAACAGCAATGGCATTAACTCCATAGAAGCAGTGCTTTACCTTTAGTAAAGAGAATATTATTTCTCTTATTCTTCTCAAATAAGAAGTAAAGTAAATTAAAAGTAGTATGAATTATCATGTTATTCGTTGTATCATCGTGGGTTAGTGACATAGCTTCATGTACTTTTTGACAATTTGGACAAGCTGTCATGTAACAATGCCTGAGTTTCACATTAACTCATTAACTACTGTTCATCATTGAGTGATAGACTAGTTGTATCATGTTTTGGAAGGAGACCTACACAGTTTAGGTAGATCACATGCATTTTAGTCTATGCCAGTTGCACTTTTCTGAGGTCCTCATTTACATTATCAGTGTCCCTAATTCCATGCACACAGCACCTTAGCAATCTGGAATTGGAATACAGGTCGTACAAGGTCTGGACATCAGAAGGTTCATCTAGATTTTGCAGTTAATGGGTATTTAAACAAACTTGGAGTCATTATCTTTGTAGACATAAATGGAAAGACTCAAGTAGTCTCTGAATCACAACATCCCTTCACTGCCTCCTTAAACTGGAAGATGTTAGTTTTTCATTGTGGAGTAGCGTGGTTGGGATGATTTCTGATATTGTTAAGGATGTATTATCATAAACATCTGTTTGAAGTGCAAATAGCCTGGTACCGTCTGAATGTTTGTGTCTCCCCTAAATTTATACATTGAAATTTAATCCCCAGTGTTACAGCATTTGGAGATGGGACCTTAGGGATGTGATTAGGTCATGAGAATCATGATGAATGGGATCAGATACCACACAAAAGGCCTCTGAAAGCTTCCTTCACCCTTCTACCATGTGATGACCCACAGAAAGAACCAACTATGAACCAGGAAATGGTGCTATTATTTATAAGCCACCCATTTGTTCTATTCTGTTAGAGCAGCACTTTGGGCTAAAACAAAGCTATTATGTGAATATGGGTTTTAGATATGGAGCAAAACAGGGAGAAACTGACAGTGTGAACTGTGAGGAAAGAGAAATACATTATGGATGGTGTTTAAGAGAACTAGCCATCCTCCTGTCCTCAGGAAAAATAAAAAAAAAAGTTCTTTGTTGAATTTGTCATGCTACAAAGACAACTAAAAGGAAAATAAAAATGACCTTGGTCAAAACATCTGAAGGTACTGGAAGTAGAGATGTAAGAGGAAGCAGCTTTGCCTCCTACTGGTTGTCACTGTGGAGAAACTCATTAAGATAAATTGAGGCTTTCAGGAACGACTCTTTCCTTCCTTCATTCACTTACTCATCAGTTACTGAGTCTAGGACTAGTCTAAGCACTAGATGTATTTGATGAAACAAAGTAGATACAGTCTCTTCCATGGTGAAGTTGACATTCTAGTGAGGATAGACAGATAGCAAACAAACAAATAAATGCATAATTTCTGCATAGTAGAATAAGCACCATGGAGAAAAATGAAGCAAGATAAATGAAATAAGAGTGTGACAGGGAGAGAGATTGCTATTTATAAAGCTGGGGGATTGTGGGATTAAGAAGCTTCCTTCTAGAGTTGGAGGTACTACAGGATGAGGACCTAAAAGAAAGGGGAAGATGGAGGAGGCAGGGAAGAGAGAGATATCATGAGAAGGAGTTCTTGATTAAGTCTAGACAGGGGATGTAGTATAAAAGTGAAGGCTTGAAACTTGGGAGCTTGGATAAGCAGGTTGATTAAAATTGAAATTTGTGGAGAGGTACCATTATTGGAGAGGTGCCAAGATTTGACTATGGAAGTAGAAGCTGAGTTAAGGTCAAGAACAAGGTCATTTGGACAGAGAAGCTGAAGGAGCAAGGAAACAGGATGTTTTTGCATAGTTCCCTAGTACATCCTGAAATCACACACACACAAATTATGACAGGAGTGGTGCTGAAGAGAATTATAGGAAGTGCTGACTTCTTCAAGGAATAAAGAACATGCTCCACGGGTTCTGTAGATTACTACAACAACATTTAAACAAATAAATGCAAATCATTCACAATTTAGGTGAAATTCTGGGGAAAAGTCCTTGTCTCAGTTGATCCAGTGAGTCTATCCTTTATCTGGAATTTCAGGGACATTGAATCCCAGATGGTATATAAAATTGATAGTTGAATGAGGACAACTGGGTTGGTAAACAGCAGAAGTGGGTCATCATAATGAGGCAGGGCTGGAGGGAAGTATGTGGCACATACCCAAAGGATCTGAGGACTAGGAGGAGGAGAGCAGAGAGAGTACAGGAATTGGCATTGTAAGGTTACTAGGGAAGAGATGGAGCAGGGATGTAGGTGGTTGTGACATCTGGGGTTTGGGGAGATCTCTATGGTGTGACATGGCTTGTCCAACTCTACTTAAAGGGCCAAGATCAGAGTAGACAATGTCTATCTACCAAATAATACCATCTCTTTTATAAAAGGACTTTAAAAAATTGAGTATCCCAGTCAGTCCAGAATCCCATCTTTCCATTCTGACTATTGCTTATAAAAGATCTTGTGTTTATCATCCAATCAACCTCTTTTATTTGGACATATTGCCATATGAAAGTAGAAAAGCACTTTTTTTTCCTTCCATTAACAATGTTGAAATCAGTTTTACTGGAAAAACTAAGGGTTCTCGTCTGAGATTGCCCCCTGGAGGACGTTGGGAGCGATGAGGCAACATCTGCCTCCTATTTCAGGGAGGATCAACATTAATTAATGTGAGTAGAGAAGGGCGGATAGGGAGAGGTCCTGTTTACCCCACTGATGCTCTTGGGACCCTTGTGGCTGTTGTCATTTGCAATGACATTTAAAATTCTCTCTGCCTTTCCGTCATGTGGTCTGTTTCCTTCATTGGCCTCCTTTATGTTCACAGCCTGTGTAAGATTTTTCTCCCGTTTAAAAAAGCTGTTTAAAATGCAGAACCTTGTTTCCCATCTCCTCCTTTTACTTCCTGCTGCTGTTCTTGAAAATAATTGCTGTATATAGTCAATCCACAAAGCATGAGAATAGGTAGAACCTTTACAGATTCTACATCATAAATTTAAGATTGCAATCTCTTCATTTTCACAAATGCCAAAGATGAGGGTCTCTGCTTTCATTTCTTTCCTGTCAAAAGGACTAAATTTAGTTGGTTGATTTACTTTTTATCATCCAAACATTAATTTTGCAAAGCAAAGAAACTTTTCCAGATGGACTTTAAAAAGATAATATATCTGATCCTGAAAGCCCCAAATCAGAGATACTACATGTAGAGGTTTTCTCGGGGAGTGAATCTTATTTTTTTTCCCCTTCACATTCTCATTTATCATTTAGTAGATTTCCTTTCTATATGCAGAAGTAAGATGTGAGAGTTTGCATTTTTCTGTATTTTCTATTAAATTGAAACAGGTGTATATCTTTAATGTTTTACCATGCTGTGAAGATTATAAACACAGTCTTAAAATTTTGATTCTCAGTCTTGATATCAAGATATTATTAATTTTTCCCTAATTTTTGGTGTTTACTTGTGAGATAGATGCACTTATTGGAAATAAAGATCTCTAAAGGTTGTATGTGTGAGAGTAATAAATTCTAATTGGTGTATTACAAAGCTGTTGGCATGAACCCTAAAGTGATTGTCTCTCATTTCCTTAACACCCTAATAGATTTTCCGAAGTTCCTATTCCAAATCTTTCTGACACATATCCAGCATTTATCTCTTCAACATCCCTTAAGAAGCCTTGTTTATTACTCCTTACCTGGGGAGATTTTGAAACTATCTTTGAAACCATTTGATTTCCAGAGATTCCATTGGCTCCAGACTCCCTTTAACTTTTAAGGCAAACCACAGCATTACAAGTGTAACATGGTCATGATTTGACCTTTCAAATGGATTGTCGCCCAATCTATTTTTAGGCCTATTCAAGTGCAGTCGATACTTTTCAAGAATCAATATGAAAAGGACTATCTGTAATTCTATAATAAACTTTTTTAGTCTTGGGTCTATATTTATACTTAACTGATGGTTACTGTGAAGAATTTGAACACACTTTTTACATTTGTACATTTAAAATTTTTGATTTAAGGTAGATTTTAAGGGAGTCATGGGTGTTGTGTTTGCTGGATTTTTGTACGCTTGACAATGTGATTGATATCACAAATTGGAAGTATCCTAATGCCAAGATTTAAAATTCGAGTTCTGGAAGTTCTTTTATAATCTGTATAGCAGGTAAAACATTGAAGATGTATAATGTGTAAAGAAGGCTTGGGGGAGAAATCTTAGCAGTATTAGCTGGAAATTTATTTTATAATTGACCTAGCAGCAAAATATAGACCCATTGAAATTCATTAATTTAACAAATACTTATTGTGCACTCACTGTGTTGCCATGCATTATTTTAGGATGTAGTAGTGAAAAATAGAGGCCTGAATTTTTGTCCTCAATGACCTCATTTTCTCCTCGACAATAAACCGGATTAATTAATAAGATATAGGTAAGTGCTAAGGAGAAAGAAATGAAGGAGGAAAGGGATAGAAACTTTGGCCTACTGTGTGCCACTTCAGGGTGACAAGCAAAGCCCTCACTGAGGAAGTAGTTGATTCTCAAGTCACGACTGGTATGTGAAGAAGGGCTTACTTTTTGAAGTGAAGGTTAGTGAGGAAGCGACACTCCATGAGCTCATACATTGGGATGGCTGCTTTCTTTACTCTGTCCTTTGCTTAGGGGTTGAAGTTAAAACCTGGTGAGACCTTCCAAGCAGGTTTTGAGTCAGTGGTATGTTTCTCATTTATGGACTTGAGAATGTTTGCCTTGAGTAATAATGACCTTGAAATTAATGTTAAAGCTGGAAATGACCCTAGGAACAATGCCGTTCAACTTTCGCTATATAATGAGAAGATTTAATGGCACCCAAAATGTTTGTTAAACTGAGTTGACCAAATAATATTGTGAAGACTTAGTACTAAATTCACATCTTTTTCCCAATAGGGAAAATAATACTTTACCTCCTCCTGGTATGGCGGTCATTAAAGACCCATTTTAATTTCAATACATAAGATGTGGCAGGAAAGTTTTACCTTCTCTGCCCACCCTTCTCTGTCATTCCTGTTTTTTAATTCAAATTTAAATTTATTTTTAACTAATACATAAAAACATAATAATTATACATATTCATGGGGTACCATGTGATGTTTCAATATATTTATGGATTATTATAAATTATGAATATATTTCAATATATTTATTTATGTGAAAACATTCGAAATCCTTCTAGCATTTTGAAATATATAGTATGTTATTATTACCTGTAGTTGCCCCACTGGGCATTTTTTTTCTGGTAGTCACCGGCATTTCCTTCTAATGTCTAAAGATAACTTAGTGTTCCTATCTAATATAGTACTCCTGTCCAATAACTTAGCTTTGATTAAACTCCCCCTTCCTACCACTCTACCCAGTCTTCATTCTACTGTTTCTATGAGATCATCTTTTTCTATTCCAAATATGAGTGATGTCATGCAGTACTTGTCTTTCTGTGCCTGGCTTATTTCACTTAGCACAATGATTTCCAGTACCAATCATGTCACAAATGACTTGTTCTTTAAAAACGATGCACTTTGGAATGGCATTAATTTCTTGATACATTGACAATAACACACAATCCCCATGACAGAAGGTTTAGTCCCCCGTTTCTTTTCACTGATTTTTAAAAAGAATTCTGTTTCTGTTTTGTTTTGTGCTTTCTCTTGAAGGGGAACAGAGCAGCTGTTTTTCTCTGAGCTATTGATTTGGATTCAGCTGTACTGATTATTTAATTATTTAAATAATTACTAGAGCATCATTCGGCTCTAGTGTGTTCTGCTCCACAAAAGATAATTGTGGTCAAGTGAAGGAGCACACATGTGTTTGAGTCAGAACCTATTTCAGCAAGGACCAGCACAATGCATCCTGGAAGCTCTCCTGTTTAATGCAAAATGCCTCTAAACTTTCTAATTAGCAAATTCAAATATTTAGTCTATTGTATACCTAATTTCATGGTACTGTAGATACAGGAGTTGGTATGAGTAGCATTTTGGTTTGGACAGCAAGGTGAATGAAGTAAACCCCTATTAATGCAATGAGCTACTTCATCTCCCTTTTATATGCATTGCATCCTAGAGATGGTGTCTATAATGTGTAGTCACAGAGGACATCCTCAGAGACTCTTTTCTTCCAGTCTGACTGAAAACTTATCAGGATGCTTACAAGATCACAGTGAAAATTAAAAGAGGATATATGCTGTGATTCATGGAAGGACATTACCTTACCTGAGTGAAGAATTGTGTTTTGTGCATGTGTGTGTTTGTGTACATGTGCACATAAGCACATGTGTGTGTTTAGCATGTAATTACTTGTAATTTTCTTCCTGCCTCTCACTGTTTCAAAACAGCCTAATCTTCCATTAGTATCCCAGGACTAATTAGAAATTAAAAAAATAATAAAAACCATAAATACCCTTAGAGGAATTATGCCTTTTGAGATTGGCATACTAATTTATTTCAACCATTTGAGATTTTTTTAAAACCTGAAAACCCTAGGGGAAGAATGTTTTTCATGTTTAATCATTTAAAATATACAAGTTATGACTTCTGAGCCAGCTGATGTACAATCAGCAGATAATCCTTGATGTAGTGTTCTCCAAAAGATTTAGTTAGCTTAGTGCTGAATACATAGTAAACATTCAATAAATAAATGTGGATTAGTTGACCATGGACATTGTACATTTCTTTTCATTCATTTTTTTCCATTCAATTGTCCAACGTATGCATGCAGAATATGGCAAATATTTATTATGGGTCCATTATGCTTTAGGTTCTGAGGGATACAGTGGTGCATAAGATGCAGTCTTTGCCCTCAAGGAATTCCATTCTTATTGGATGGAAAGGAAACGTCTAAGGCCATTTAATTATACTGTATATTTAAGCATCCCCAAAACATGGCCCTTTAGCTTAGTGCCAGAGACGTGAAGGCAATGAATGAAGCATTTCTGCCCTCATGGAACTCAGACTCATTAGAGAGTAAGACCTACACAGGTGGCTACAAACCCAGCAGCCTTAGGGCTGTGGGATAACAAATGAATACTGCTCATTTTGTCCTTCCTCTGTGTTGCAGAAAAACGCATGTCTCTTTCATAGTTCCATTCATACATTCCTAATTCCTCTAGTGACTTTTATTTCTACACTTAGAATTCCTCCCTGTCTTACTTTCATCTTTTGCCTTTCATTTTAAACTTCTATCTCATGTTCTATCATAGTTTCAAAGGAAATTCTCACAGATTCTTTTCTGCTTGGAAGAATAATAATCATTCAACATAAGGACTGGAGGTTTTTTTCCCCTCAGATATTATTGAACCATTGAAGCCCCTTTTTGCTCTCCATTTTTTTAACCATTTCAGGCAGCATCTGCAAAGACCCCATTACAGTCACAAACTCTTTCTTCAACTTGGTGACCTTCATCCCACTGTAGGCAAAGACCCACAGAGGTAAAGTTAGGAGAAGTGAATCCTTCATATTTTATTTGATTAAAGGATAAAAATCACTCTATTCAAAAGAGAGAGTCCAAAGTGTTCTGTGACATTTTATTTAACAAAATCCTGGATTAGGTTTGAATTGTGAGTGATCACCCTTGTATAAGATAAATTATAATTATAGAACAATGTTAGCCTCTTCAAATTGGTTGTACAGGGGAAAGAGATACAATTAGCTAGAATAGTGAGGAAAGAAGGTAAAGAGAGATTCAGAATAGTTTTTATTTTTGGTTTCCTTATAGGAAATGTTAGATTCAGATTTCCAAGTGTGAATATAGCATGTTAGACTGCTTGGTGTAATGCAGACTTATTTTATAGATGACTGAGCAGAGGAATGGTATTTGGGCAAATCCAAGGTCTCAGGTTTCATGACTAAATCAGAAATAAATCTCCTTTCTTGTAGATGCCTAAATAACATACTCCCATAAAGACTTCTGATCAAACATTTCATCTATGGACAAGGAGCAAAATCTTATATAAAGATTGTTTGTTATGTTCTGTATTTATATATAGAGAGTTATTATTCTCCTCTTGGCAATTAGAATTGTGTCTACTGGATTTCACTGCCTCCATTTTCTCCTAATTCCAATCAATTTTGCAATCTGTGCTTGAATTAATCTTTGGAAAACTCACATCACTCATCTGCTCAAAAATCTACATGGCCTCATGTTGTTTCTATAATAAGAGTCAAATATTTTATCCTGATATTCTAAAATATTCAATGGACCTCATTAATATTATTTAGCATATTATTACTTCCTTTTGTTGGTTGTGTTTCAATCAAATGAAACTACTACTATTTGCCATATCCAGTACAAATTTTGCCATTTCTAAGTCCTCTCTTTAAATGCTTTATTCTATTAAAATTCACCTTCTTTGATTTTCTTACATCTAAAGGTTTTCTACTTCAGGACTGAAACACAACTATTTTCACAAAGTCTTTCCAGAATTTCCACAAATGTAAATTATTTCTCTCCTTTGCCTAAATTCTTAGTATACTTTGTGTATTTTTATAGGTTGGTGTTTTCTATATACATAATACATTAATCCATGTTTCTATATATATTTGTGCATGTCTACACACACATATACATTGTCAATGGGAAGATCCAATGAGAGCGCCTTAGTCACTGTTTATTTTTAACTAGGAGACCTGTCTTCTACGTTTTGGTCTATTCTATACATTGGCAGTCTTCTTTGGAGCTCACACTCAAGCAGAATCAGGAAGGGGTTGTATGAGAATTAAATATGAGGAGCGGAACACAGAGATCACATAGTGTTAACCCCAGAAGAGGAGGGCTCTATCCTGAGTGGAAATACTGAGAGCACATACAAGGTCTTGGGAGCCAGGCACTGGCTACCCAATAATCAATAGAAAGGGACCTGGCATGTGGCCAGCACCAGAATTAAATATACCACTTCTAGGGGACAAAAGAAATTAAGTAAATTAGAAGGTGGAGGGTCTCCTTGGAGGCTCAATGGTTAAGGGAAAGAAGGAAGAAGGGGAAGACACAAGTATTACTGAAATAATATAGTCTGGGAGAATTTTAAGAGAAAAGGATATCATATATTTCTTTTTTAAAAAACTTTCCTTTATTTTAGCAATAAAGAGGGAGAACTACCCAAACCCTTATCTCCCCATCTGCATAGGATCTCTTCCTACTCCCGGACCAGGAAAATCTAACAGAAATAAATATGAAAAAATAAAATTAGAAATAAAGCATCCACACAAAGACGCTCTACAAGATAATAGAAGAGAAAAACCGTTTGTACTGTTAAAACATTTGAAAAATTATAGTCATAAAACAAAACTGTAAAACAGTGCTTCAAAAGGAATTAAAAGTAATTTAAAAAACAAAGCAATTGCAATTATGAAAGAGTACCATGAATTAGAAATTTAAAACAGAATACAACAAAAACAATAGAAAATGATGTAACAAAATTATCAGAATGCAGGAAAGAAGTAAATAGACAAAATCTTCTCAGAAATTAAAAGTATAAGAAAGCTCTCTCAGCTGTTCAGCTGCCGTAACAAAATCCCATAAACTGGAGCATTTAAATAACAGAAATTTATTTTCTCATCATTCTCGAGGCTGGAAAGTCTAAGAACAAGGGTCAGCAGGGTTTGGTTCTGGTGAGGACCTGAGGACCTGCAATGGCTTGCAGACATTGTGTGTCACCTGGTCTTTTCCTCCTACACAACAGGACAACACTCTCTCCCCTCTCCCTCCGTCTTCTTGTACATCTACCAGCCCTACCAGAATGGATACCACCCTCGTACTACATTTAACCTCAAGTACTCCTAAAGACCTAATCTCGAAATACAATCAGATTGGGGGCTTCAACATATGATTTTTTTCAGGGGGGTTCAGAATTCAATCCATAGCATGGTCAAAAGGAAATACATGTCTGAAAGTGCTGTAAGAGATGTGGAGAAGAGATATGGAGAAAAGCCAGAAAGAAATGAAGAGGGTAAAAAGAATCAAAGAGAAAGTTATAAATACAGAAGACAAGTATGGAACATACAAACACATAATTTTGATGTTTCAGGAGGACAAAAGCAGAAATGGAACAAACCTAATTTTTAAAACCCTACTCAAGAAAATTTATTAAAATAAGACCTGAAGAGATAATGACAAGGTCAAGTTTTTTTACCCACAAAAATTGACCCAGACTATTTATTTCTGAAACACAACAAAGAAAGAAGACTAAGCCTTTTACAATAGCGAGTGGGTTGACATCAGACTTCTTAACAGAAACATTCAACATGAGAAACTAAAGGAGTGACATTTTCAAAATAAGAAAGGGAGTAAAATAGGTTATTTCAAGTTGTCCTTCAAGTCCAAAGTCTCCATAAAAACCATGGAACATTAAAAAACTCAGGGAGTTTTGTACCTCAAAAGCTCTTCTTCAGGAAACTACACAGAATGAGTTTCATAAAAAAGTGATAGTGGAGACTTCAACAAAGAGATTGGTGGTGGCTACATTTTAAAACAAGTTGTGGATAAGGGGCAAAGTTTGTTAGTGTCAAATGCTGTGCTACAGGATTTGGGACAGCATCTCTGGGAGAGAGCAGAGGCCTGTGGCTGCCTGAGTCCCCAGAACGGAGCTTGGGCCTGCTCCATCAAACCCAGTGTCTCCATCACTGAGCACAAGTCTGCGCCCCCTCCCCAACTCAGTCTAGTGCCTAGGCCCACACCCTGACCCAGAGTTTAGCGCCTGTGCTATGACTGATCATCTATCAACACCATGTCTCCTCTGCCTGGAAGCATTGATTATTCCCAACCTGGAGGTAGTGGGACAGCACCCTTCTTGGGTCACTGCTTGATCAAGCACCTCTCAAACATCAGGCCACTGAAAAATAAGAGGTTTGAACTGTACAGTATATTTTTATTGCAGAACACTTTTAAATTAGTTGTATTACTATGATTATTCCTAATATACCCACTACATTCCTACCTTTTTCTTTTATTAATATTCTTATCACTCTATCTTCCTCTTATATATCCGTTTCCCTGGAGAATCTCTTTTTTTCTCATGCTAACAACCTATTTCTTTTAATTCCACTTCCACTATTCTTATGATATAGTATATCTATAGACTCATTTCTTATCTCATCAGTGTTATGTCCTATTCCCCTCCTCATCCTCCCTGTCCAACATTAAAAATTGCAGTCCTTATTGCAAGCTTATTGGTTATGCTGTAGATAATAATTTGAACTCATCTCTGTTAATATCTTAATAGGGATTATTTAGATTAAGGACACATATTGTTTATATGGTGTGCTGCTAATATTGGTCTCTCACTTCAAGGGGAGGTATTGGAAATAGGTAGGAACCCTATAAGTCTTTAAGGGGAAACTGCAATACCTAGGATTCACACTACTAGAGGGGAAGATACACTAGCAACATGAGAAAACAGGGGAAGAAAATGTCCCAAATAAACCCAGATACTATACCAAAAGAACCCAATGACAACATGGCAGAAGCATTGTCAGAAAGGGAGTTGTACATAATTAAAATGATCCGAGAAGTGAATGATGAGACAAGAGAGCAAATGCAGGCAATGCTAAAAGAGCAACTGCAGGAAGCAAAAGATCATTTCAATTAAAAAAAAAAAAAACAAACAGAAATCCTTGAAATGAAGGAAACAATAAACCAAATTAAAAACTCAATAGAAAGCTTAAGCAACAGGCTAGATCACTTGGAAGACAGAACCTCAGACAATGAAGACAAAATATTTAATCTTGAAAACAAACTCAATCAGACAGAGAAGATGGTAAGGAATCATGAACAGAACCTCCAAGAATTATGGGACATCATGAAAAGACCAAATTTAAGAGTTATTGGGATTGAGGAAGGCACAGAGATACAAACCAAAGGAATGAATAATCTGTTCAATGAAATAATATCAGAAAATTTCCCACATCTGATGAATGAAATGGAAAATCAAATTCAAGAGGCTCATAGGACACCAAATGCACAAAATCACAACAGAACCACACACAGACACATTTTAATGAAAATACCTAACATACAAAACAAAGATGGAATTTTAAGGACTGCAAGAGAAAAGCATCAGATTACATATAGGGGGAAACCAATACGAATATCAGCAGATTTCTCAGCCCAGACCCTAAAAGCAAGAAGGGCCTGGAACAACATATTCTAAGTACTGAAAGAAAATGGATGCCAACCAAGAATCTTATACCCAGCAAAACTTACCTTCAGATTTGAAGATGAAATAAAATCATTCCATGATAAACACAAGCTAAAAGAATTCACAAATAGAAATCCTGCTCTACAGAAAATCATCAGCAAAGTATTCCAAGAGGAAGATATGAGAAACAACAATGTAAGTCAGCAAAGGGAGGAATTACCCTAATGGAACCTCCAATTAAAGGAAAAAGTTAGATTAAAATCCAAAAATAAGTCAAAATGACCAGGTATACAAGTCATATCTCAATAATAACCCTAAATGTTACTAGCCTAAACTCATCAATCAAAAGACATAGACTGGTAGATTGGATTAAAAAGAAAGGCTCAACAATATGCTGCCATCAAGAGACTCATCTCATAGAAAAATATGCCTACAGACTAAAGGTGAAAGGTTGGGAAAAAACATACCATGCACATGGCCTGAGTAAAAAAGTAGGGGTTTCCATCCTCATTTCAGATAAAGCAGACTTCAAGCCAAAGTTAGTCAGAAGGGATAAAGAAGGACATTTCATACTGCTTAAAGGAAGCATAAATCAGCAAGACATAACAATCATAAATATTTATGCACCAAACAATGGCACATCCATGTACATCAATCAGATCCGTCTCAATTCCAGGAACCAAATAGACCAAAACACAATAATCCTGGGGGACTTTAACACTCCTCTCTCACCATTGGACAGATCTTCTAAGGAAAAATTGAACAAAGAAACCATAGAACTCAAAAACACAATTGCTAAATTAGACTTAACAGACATATATAGAATATTCCATCCATCAATAAGCTAATACACTTTTTTCTCAGCAGCTCATGGATCCTTCTCTAAAATAGACCATATGTTATGCCACAAAGCTACTCTTAGCAAATATAAAAACATAGAGATACTACCTTGTATTCTATCAGATCATAATGGAATGAAATTAGAAATCAATGATAAAATAAAAAACAGAAACTACTCCAACACCTGGAGATTAAATAATATGCTATTGAATGATGCATGGATAACAGAAGACATTAGGGGGGAAATTAAAAGATTTTTAGAGGTCAATGAGAACAAAGATACAACATATCAAAATCTCTGGGATACTATGAAAGCAGTGCTAAGAGGAAAATTCATTGCATGGAGTGCATTCAATAAAAGAATGAAAAGTCAACAAATCAATGACCTCACATTGCAGCTCAACGCCCTAGAAAAAGAGGTACAGATCATCACCAAAAGTAGTAGAAGACAGGAAATAATTAAAATCAGAGCAGAAATCAATGAAATTGAAACAAAAGAAACAATTCAAAAAATTGACAAAACAAAACGTTTGTTCTTTGAAAAAATAAACAAAATTGATAAATCCTTAGCCACACTAACGAAGAGGAGAGAGAAAACCCAAATTACTAAAATTTGTGATGGAAATGGAAATATTACAACAGACACTATTGAAATACAAAACATAATTAGAAGTTATTTTGAAAATTTATACTCCGACAAAATAGAAAACCTGGAAGACATCAACAGGTTCCTGGAGGCATATGAGCCGCCCAGACTGAATCTGGAGGACATACACAATTTAAATAGATCATTTTAAGCAACGAAATAGAAGAAGTCATCAAAAGCCTACCAACAAAGAAAAGTCCAGGACAAGATGGATTCACAGCCCAGTTCTATAAGACCTTCAAAGAAGAGCTCATTCCAATACTCCTCAAAGTATTTCATGAAAAAGAGGAGGAGGGAACCCTTCCAAACTCATTCTATGAAGCTAATATCACCCTGATACCAAAACCTCGAGGACACATCGAGGAAAGAAATTTCAGACTAACATCCGTAATGAACATAGATGCAAAAATTCTTAACAAAATTTTAGCAAATCACATACAAAAGCATATTAAAAATATAGTGCACCATGATCAAGAGGGTTTCATCCCAGGGATGCAAGGTTGGTTCAACATCAGGAAATCAATAAATGTAATTCACTAAATCAACAGACTTAAAGTCAAGAACCACATGATTATTTCAATAGTTGCAGAGAAAGCATTTGATAAAATACAGCACCCCTTCATGCTCAAAACGCTAGAAAAAATAGGGATAGTAGGTATATTCCTTAACATTGTAAAGGCTATCTATGCTAAGCCTATAGTCAATATCATTCTAAGTGGGTAAAAATTGAAGGCATTGTCCCTGAAAACTGGAACAAGGCAGGGATGCCCTCTTTCACCACTTCTATTCAACATTTTCCTTGAAACTCTAGCCAGAGCAATTAGACCAAAGAAATTAAAGGGATACAAATAGGAAAAGAAGAGCTCAAACTATCCCTTTTTGTGATTACATGATTCTATATTTAGAGGAGCCAAAAAATTCCACCAGAAAACTTTTGGAACTCATAAATGAATTCAGTAAAGTAGCAGGATATAAAATTAATGCTCATAAATCTAATGCATTTTTATTTATAAGTGATGAATCCTCTGAAAGAAAAATTAGGAAAACTACCCCTTTCACAATATCCTCTAAAAAAATAAAATACTTGGGAATTAATCTAACAAAAGAGGTGAAAGACCTCTACAATGAGAACTACAGAACACTAAAGAAAGAAATTGCAGAAAATCTGAGAAGATGGAAAGATCTCCCATGTCCTTGGATAGGCAGAATTAAATATTGTCCAAATGGCCATACTACCAAAAACACTATACAAATTCAATGCAATTCCAATTAAAATCCCAATGATGGACCTCATAGAAATAGAGCAAGCAATCATGAAATTCATTTGGAGGAATAAGAGACCCAGAATAGCTAAAGCAATTCTTAGCAAGAAGAGCAAAGCAGGGGTATCACAATACCAGATTTTCAACTATACTACAGAGCAATAGTAACAAAAACAGCATGGTATTGGTACCAAAATAGACAGGTAGATCAATGATACAGAATAGAGGACACAGAGACAAACCCACATAAATACAGGTATCTCATACTTGACAAAGGAGCCAAAACATACAATGTAGAAAAGACAGCCTCTTCAACAAATGGTGCTGGGAAAACTGGAAATCCATATGCAGCAAAATGAAACTAAACCCCTATCTCTCACCTTGTACAAAACTCAACTCAAAATGGATCAAGTACCTCGGAATTAGGCCAGAGACCCTGCACCTAATAGAAGAAAAAGTAGGTCCAAATCTTTATCATGTCAGCTTAGGATCATATTTCCTAAACATGACTCCCAAAGCACAAGAAATAAAAGGAGGAATCAATGATTGGGATAGAGTCAAACTAAAAAGCTTTTTCTCAGCAAAGGAAACAATCAGCAATGTGAAGAGAGAACCTACAGAGTGGGAGAAAATCTTCGCCACACAAACTTAGGATAGAGCACTAATCTCCAGAATCTATAAAGACCTCAAGAAACTTTACCCCAAGAATACAAATAACCCAATCGATAAATGGGCCAAGGAAATGGGCAGACACAAAGAATAACTTTACAGAATATTACCTACAAGCAATCAACAGATATATGAAGAAATGTTCAACATTCCTAGTAATAAGAGAAATGCAAATCAAAACTACCCTAAGATGTCATCTCTCCCCAATTAGAATGTCTATTATCAAGAATACAAGCACAGTAGGTGTTGGTGAGGATATGGGAAAAAGGTACACTCATACATTGCTGGTGGGATTGCAAATTAGTGCAACCACTCTGGAAAGCAGTGTGGAGATTCCTTAGTAAACTTGAAATGGATCCACCATTTGATCCAGCTATCCCACTCCTCAGTTTATACCCAAAGGACTTAAAATCAGCATACTACAGTGATGCAGTCACATCAATGTTCATGGCTGCTCAATTTACAATAGCTAGATTGTGGAACTAATCTAGATGCCCTTCAATAGATGAATGGTTAAAGAAACTGTGGTATATATACACAATGGAATATTACTCAGTCATAAAGAAGAATAAAATTATGGCATTTGCAGGTAAATGGATGCAGTTGGTGATGGTCATGCTGAGTGTAATTAGCCAATCCCAAAAAACCAAAGGCTGAATGATCTCTCTGATAAGTTGATGATGATACATAATGCGGGGTGGGAGGGAGGCAAGAATGGAGGAAGGATGGATTGCATAGGGAAAAAAGGGGGGTGGGATCGGGGAAGGGGGTAAGAAGAATAACAGAATGAGACAAACATCGTTACCCTGTGTACGTGTATGATTACACAAATGGTGTGACTCTATTTTATGTACCACCAGAGAAATAACAGCTGTAATCCTCTTGTGTGCAATGAATCAAAATAAAAAAAGAAAACTTAAAATTTTTTTTTAAATGCTATGCTACAGTAAAAGTAACACTACTAAAATATGGGGGAAAAGCAGAGAGAAGGGAGTTAGAAGATGGCATTGCTTATTATTTAAAGCTGATAAGTAACAGAACCTTAAATATATTTAGGAGTATAAAGATTGAATACTATGAAAGATGCTGAGTAAAAGTACATGTCAATAAAGGAATGGAAAAACTATATAGAAATAACATATTGGAAATATGTATGTGCATTAGGTTTCTATCACTGTGACAAAATACCTGAGACAAACAACTTAAAAGAAGGAAAGAATTATTTTGGCTCATGGTTTCAGAGGTTTTAGTTTCTGGTCACTTGACCTGGTTGCCTTGGGCACATGCAGTACTGAACAGCACGGCAGGGAACATGTGGTGGGACAAAGCTGCTCACATCATGATGGACAGAAAGTGAAAGAGAGAGGAGGAGAAAGGGCGGCTCACAACATCTCCCTCACAGGCAGAGCCCCAGTGACCTAACTTCCCCCTACGCCCACTAACACCACCAGCTGGAGACTAAGCCTTTGACACATGAGCCTTTGGGGGACACTGAAGATCCGAACCATAACAATATGTAAATATAATTTAAATGAAATTTCCTGTATACAGTAAATATGTATTTATAGGAAACACATGTAAAGTAAGTTTCCTGAATTACATATATATGAAATATGTGCAATATATATTTATAAGAAATATGTTTAAATATGTATTTTGTGTGTTTCCTATATGTGTTTCACATTTGCATTATATTCTCAAGTCAGACCATTTAAAATAGCAGGTATGAATAGTACTAAACTACAATTTAGAACTGGTGCCATCCAAAGAAGCCATTTGGTCAACTTCTTTCCCACTGTGCCATTTCATTTTATAAAAGGGATTCACTTTATACACACTCATACCATGAATACTTTTTATCATTGTTACCAAGGAGAGAAAAAAAAATTTTGCAAACATCCAAGAAGTGAAGCAATCATTGCAGCCTATGAAGGTTCAGTTTATATTGAAAAAACGCCAGGCATTTCTTTTGCTGATTTGTTTTTAACCTTCTGAAAATTAAAACGCACAGATGGCCAATCTGGATCATTCTGAAATTTTTTAACTGAATTGAAAATTTCTCTAGATTGATATCTGACTTGTGCTGTGTGGCTATGGCAGTCGTTCAGGGACCATGGCATGAAAGTGCCCTCTCCACTCAATAACCAGCAAACTAATTTGATGTTCCTATTGACTTGAATCTGTCTGCTTTATATCTTGAGCTTACGAGTGTGTGACCTCTTCTGCAGAGATCTGCTGCTTCTGGGCAGTTTGTAAAGTGCTGAAATTGTCTGGAAAACTACTCTGAGCTTTGCAAAATAATGGAGAGTATTTTATATCTACTTCTTGCAGTGATTCCTCAATAGCAAATTGAAAATAGATGTTCTAATTTCATGTCAGGTTAGTTTTGGAGAATCTTCTTCAGGTGTTTAGGTTTTTAACTATTCTTTATCTGTCATTCTTTATGATTCATTGTTTCTCTCAGCTATAATTTCTTTTCCATTCTGCTTCTTAACAGACAGCTCCAAATTCTCCTGAGTCATCCTATTTTTTTTTTTTGAAACAATGTGGAAATAAAAAAAGATAATATTTGGCCAGAATCTCAATCATGAAGCTCTATCCATTTCCTAATGTGGTTAGCAACCAGGCAATTAAGAAACTGGCCTTCTCTTTCATCGTCTCAGAAAATTAGGGAAAATTTCCTCATAGCTAAATTGTGTTTCTGGAAACAATTGAGGAGGCTTTTTGTAATTTGTGTAAAACTTTTGTTTTCCTTGAGCTTTTGTACGTACGTCAGTCATTTAAGAAATAAAGAACTAATTTTTAATCTTTTCCTTTCCCTTTTCTTCTCTAATTGTCCTTCTGAAATCTTGCCAATCAAGATGAGGTGTTTTAGTGTATAGAAAAAATGTATTTCTGTTTCAGTCATTTAAATAATAACATGTGCTTTTAAGTTTATGGAATTATTTAGTAGATTGTTCCTTGACTCTCAGCATCAGGCTTTACCCGGTAGCCTTGAACCACTTTCTGGATACATTTATTTCCTCATGTCCTGGATCTTTACAGATAGCAAGAAATTTAAAACAGCTTAGAGAGGAAATAACTTTTGTCCAGGGATTTGGACCCATGTCACAATCTTCTTTTCATAAGGAGTGTTGTTTTTGATTTCTGGACTGACCACTCTGTGTACTATCCTAACTGAATTCCCTCTCCAAATCCCTCTGGTCACCCTGCCCTGGTGCTTCCACTACTATTTTGCTATGGCTAGGGCAATGCCTTCATTCCTGTATCCTCTAACATGGAATCTTGCCTAGAGTGGGGACTTGGTAAAAATTGGTGGATGAGGGTATGGGTAATATTACCTGGTAAGTTTGTTGGAGGTGAGCTGGAGTTGCTGTGTTGTTGAGAATTGGTAAGGAATCCTTGTGTGAGAAGCCAAAAGGGATGCAATGGGTATACAGGGTATTTTCCCATACATGATCTCTCTTCTTCCTCTTCTGCATGTACTTACATTCAGCTTACGTGTTGATCAGTGAACACCTGGAAATAGACCATCCTCTGGGTCACACTGTCATTGGCTGCTCAGCCTTTCCAGTTCCTACCCTTTATTTTCCTTCCAGAAAGATATGAATCCTAAATATAGAGGAGGCAATTCTCCTTTTGAAGATAGAGTGAAATAGAGTGAAATAGGTCTACATAACCCTGGGGTAGAGGGAAGAATTTTGGTCATGAGATGACCAAAGTACCATGAAGATGTATAAAATATTCAAATCTTAATTGCTTGGACAGGATTAAATGCTTTTGGAGAATTGAGATAATATGGGCTGTGCTTTCAGTGAGCAGGGTTGTTGGGGCAGAGAAGCAAGGAGAGAGGTGACAGAAATGAGTTGAAGATTGAAATGCCTCAATATGCATAGTCCTGACCATGGTCACCTATTCAGTTGTTAAGACTATCTTTGGGGAAGTCACGGGGGATCTTTCTTCAAGACTTGAGTAACCTGGGACCTTAGAAATGAGCTTTGGTGACTATTCAGCTATTGGCCCAGGATTTCCCTTGAACACATGTATGTAATTTGTGGCTAGTCAGATGATGGACTGGACATAACTCTGTCCTGCTGTTACCACCAAGGATCCCTTCTGTGAGGCTTTCCGGAGCCAGGAACTGTCTCTTTATACTTTCAACTTAAATGCATGATGTGGGTTTGTATGGTTGCTTTAAGATAGAGACTTGTTTTCTTTTTCTTTTCCTTTCCTGCACTTTATCTTGCCTTAGCCTTAGACTAGGAAAATGAAAACCCCGGGGGCACTTTGGGAGCTTCTGCAACCCAGACAGCAGGGGCCTGAAGAGCTCTCTCCTCTCTATGTTTTTATGTCCTTTCAAAATGTCAGTTAGCACCTTTAAAATAAAGTCTGCCATCAAAGACACACACTCCTCTCCTCCCTGTCTGGTGTGCCAAAGATAGACATTACTCTGTCTGCTTCAGTTCTCAGCTTCCTGTCATGTTTGGCAAAAATTTAATTGCCTCTCCTCTCAGAACAACTTTTTATTTGTTTTCTTAGCTTCGACATCTCCTCTAAAGGAGAGTTTCTGCAGCAGGGGAATGTAGACAGCTTTTGTTTCTGCAGTTTCATGATTGCCTTCCCAATGTCCTTTACAGTGAAATTTTGTGCCCAGACAAGATGCCACGGGAGCCAGACAGTGTTGGTTTATTCAAGGGTGACAGTTCACATAGGGAGCCACGTTCACTCAGGTTACCTTCAGGCTCTGTTTCCATTGCAGGCAGCAGCACGTGTGCAGTGCCTTCGAGTGCAGGCGCCGTATCCTACACTGGCAAACTGAATTAGGGAATAATGATAATGTAGTAATGCTCCCTCCCACCAGGTTTCTCATATCTCCGGTTTACGTCCCTTCTCTTTCGAAGGCACTTGCCCTGTATCTTGGTGATTTTAAACTGACTTTTCAAAACTTGGCTGGAATGACGTGTGGAATTGATACTGCTTTCTCCTCTGTTGCCATAGCGCTTCTCACATGCGTTGTTTGCAGCACTTTAGTGCAATAGTGCGTGGTAGAAGATCTCATTGTACATGTGCCTTGCAGCTCAGCACCCTCCTCTTCCCACCCTGGATGGTTAGGGAATGTCTAAAGCTAGGGAATGTCTCTCCTTTCTTATTCATTCTCATATCCCTAACATCTAGTCCAGAGTCTCATATACGGGGATCATTTGAAAGTTATTTATTAAATAAATGAATAAATGTGACTGATGCTTTTGCATATGGCTTTCACAGTTCATTTTGCTCTTTTACCATTCAATTCAAGGACCAAAGAATGAAGGAAACAGGTAAGTGTGAAGAGTGATAGGAATAAAGGAAGGCGACTAAGGGTCTGCTTTGGAGTTCTGTGAAAGAAGTCAGAATCTCTTAAGATTGATAAACAAAGGGAACATTGGAGGAAATGGAAGGGTAACAGGATACACATGCCATTCTAAGAGGGTAAGCAGGGTTTGAATGGAAGGTTTGGAGGTGGCTGTGAAAGCACTGCCACTTGTCTTTAAAAAGGTGTGACAGGCGTAGAAGTCCACCCTAGGGAAAAGAGAAAACAAACCAACTAGAGATGTTGCATCTAGAACTAGAACTCCTTGAAGTCTGGGGAAGAGGTTGTGGGTAATTTGGATGAGAAATGAAGATGGCTGGACCATCTTGTTACTCTTGTCTCCCAGGCAGACATCAGTGGAAGAGCATTGCTGGGTCTGTAACTCTGATGTGCCTCTTCAGTACCCCCCCCCCCCCCCCCGCGTTCCGTGTCAGGAGAAGCTCTTTGGAGGGAGGCAGGACTGGAGTGTTCTTTCCTTTCCTCACATGCCTTCTCTCTGATCTGGGGAAAGTCATTAACCCTCAGTGGGTCTCAGTTGATTTATCTGCAATGTGGTAATAATGGTGTTTTATCTGCCTGAAGGTGAGGAATTGGGCTGAATGATTTATTGAGTTCTTCAGCTACTATAAAATCCATATATCTTCCTGGAAATTGTACATTGTGTCAATTTATTTGAATTTTCTCAAGAGTCCATTTAAATTATTTTATTGTCAAGGTTCATGATAGATATTTGTCACAAAGGCCATGTAGGTCGTATGACCCTAAGTATGACCACCTTGGAAAAGACTTTCTTACTTCTAGTGTTGAAAATCTACATTCAACCAGATAAGCTTTATATGCTAATAAGAGGGTCACATGTTGAAAGTAGATTTTTCCTTAAGATGTAAACTATATAGGTCTGGATGATGTTTAAATATTATGCAGTTGTAGAATTGTCAGATAAATATGCTTTTCTTTAACTTTGAAGAAATGTTGGCACCACTGAGTTTGTCAAAGTAGTGCCTGGATTTCTGAGGAATTTAAAGTTCCTGAAGGATAAATAAAACTATTTCTGAAAAAAATTTTTTTAACATTTTAATGGGAAAATTTCTTTTAATTAGGATAATCCCTGTTCATTTCCACCTTTCCAATAATATATAAATACAACCATACTGTTTAAAAATATAAATTTAATGGCAAAATAATGTACATATTGATTGTAAAAAAATGAATATGAAGAAAATCCTAAAGAAGAAAGTTAAAACAAATCCCTGGTAATAGCAACTATAAACATTAATATCACTCAGTGTATTTATGTATTTTTTCTGTCTTGTGGGTATGTTCTATATATATGGGATCACAAGTAAAATGTATACATATACTTACATACATATGCAAGTATGTGTGCCATTTATAATTTGCTTTATCACTTAAAATTTGTCATGTCTGAGTCATTCAAATTAGTTTTACTCTTGAGAGAAAAATGCAAACAACAAAGAAAATAACCAGAGCACAGCAAAAAATTAAAATTACTCCTTACCTTCTTTTTCCTACCCAAAGTTCTACTTTTCATGGGTAACCACTCTCAATTATTTGTCTAGGTACTGTGATTAATATACTTAGGCATCTGTTTCCTATTTTTATTCCCAATATCAGCCAACTCCCTACTAATAGATGAGATATGTAGGACAAAATTCCTACCTTTCTTTCTTTTTCCTCTACTTCCTCATTTTAGAAGTTATATTATTACCATCTTTTTTCTTTCATTGGGTTCACTCATAGCTATAATTCACATACTTAAAATTGCATCTCATAATAAATTAACTTCGGAAGATATACAGTGACTCTCCCCTGTGTAAGAATAGGAAAGAACAGATTTTTCCCTCGTTCCATTAGCCTTACATCATCAAGGTGGTTAACACTGATGATGTGACATGTAACTTTAATCATGCTTTCTGTGCTTGGCTGTAAAGTTTGTTATCAAAATTGAAAACCAATGATATAATGTAGTTGGTAAAAACACAGGATCACTTTCTGGCTGAAATGTTGTAACATTGGATAAGCTACTTAACCTCTCTAGGCTTCAACTTCTTCATATGTAAGATGGTCATAAAACAATATCTACCTGACTACTGTGAGCATTCAGTGAGGGCTTACACTATCCCTAGAGCAATGCCCGACACATTGTAAGTGCTCAGTAATATTTTGTGGAGGGCCCAGGACTGTGAATGGACTTATCTCTAAACTCATGCTGCTCAAGGAAGAATGTTCTAGGAATCTAAGGAAAATAGTTTTTCTTCTATGCATGCTATCAATTATTCAAAATCATGGGGTATTTTAGATATTATTTCACATTGTTGTCTTTCTTAGGCAACATTTGTTGTGCCTGCTGTTCCCTATGAGTTTTCATCTTGAATATTAATGGAAGAAATTCCCTTACTGCATTGTTAAACTCTTCCAGGAGTGTATTTACTAAAATAATTTTAATAGAAATTGAAAGTTTAGCAGCAACTAAGAAAGGATTTCTTTTTGTAGATTATTGAATTGGATTTGATATCTACCTTGAGACTGCCATGCGTCTGTTAAGAACCAGATTAAATTCTCTGGCTTTGAAGGCCAGCTCAAGGGTCACAAGCAATGTTGGTTCACTTTTTTTCTGTGGTGTATTCTCTATCTCATTATTCTGATTTAATGTATTGGATTGGCTGTTTATAGCCCTGACTTCTCAAGGGTTTTCTTCCTCTGGAAAACTTTCTTAGACAAATTAATTGCACGGCCTTCATACCTTCAGATTGGTGCTTCAACTTCTTTCTTTCTCTGCTGCTTCTATCACCTTTTATTCAAGGCCCAGGCTCCTTGACTTAATTTTGTAGTTACTCAAATAGCTTCAGTGACCTGAATCTCTGAAAGGAGCAGTTCAGGAAAGCCCTCTTCAGGGGCATCTGTGTGTAGGAATAGTAAACATGTCTGTGTCTGGGTTGTATCTGAGGGAGTAACGAAATATGATCTGGGTAGGGAGATTGCAGGGGTCAGGGAAATTGTGAAGAATGTACAGCAATTTGCCCTGGAATTTCAAACTTACTCTGCGTTGTGGAGAATTGTTGCAGTTATTTTAGTAGGGAAGTGTTATGATCAGATTTGCATTTCAGAAAAAAAGAACTTTGGTTTTTGAAGTTTTGAAGATGATTACAAGGAGAGACTGGAGAGAGGGAGAACAGATTGAGGCTCTTGTGTTTAAGTTTTTTGGCTGTGGAAACTTACTATCAAAACACTTTTTAATAGAATTAATGGGACACACTATTCAGCTGAATGTGACAGATGAAAGAAAGAGGAGTTGAAGCCATGGTTCTAATGTGAGCCTAAGAGAGGTTTTGGGGGAGATAACAAACCTAGCTTTAGACATTGGCATCTTTATGCCTGTGGGATATCCAGATAGAAATGTGGAGTTGGTAATTGGAAACCAAGGACTGAAGAGTCACAGAGATGAGACCTAGACACACAATCTGTGTAAAGGCTTCAGCCAATGAAATTGTATAGGTTGTTTTTAGAGAGACTTATGCAATAGCATAAGAAGAGGTCTGAGAACAGAAAGACCCACGGACTACAATGTTTAAAAGATGTTTGGAAGAGGAATCAGTAGTAGGAAGAGCATCTTGTGTGCAACTCTGTCTCATGGAAATGCTTATGAATGGACCATGTGAAATTAAAAGGAGAACATAGAAACAAGAAAGTGAAACTAAAAGAACCAGTAACCAGGAAACTCAAGGCAGAGAGAAATGTGTGCAAGAAGGACACACTTAAATTAAACTCAAATAAGAAATACCCTCTGATTTGAAAATTAGGGTGTCATTTTTAACTTGGGCAAGAGTTTATGCTTTAGTGAATGGGTGAAGCCAAAGATGTATTGCAATGGGTGGGGGAAGTTGTGCTAGACAAAAGGGAGACAGAAAGACATATTAGTTTTTGAATAAATTAGACTGTGAAAGAAAAAAGATGATATTTATAGGGTAAAGGATAAAAATATGTACCAATAAGCGTTCATATTTAATAATTTTGTGGGGAATGGAGGAGACAGAGAAGAAAAAGAGTGTTCAGAATGGAGAATAGAAGGAAGGACAAGACACAATGACCTTTCACTTGACATTGAACATTCAATACTTGGTATTGGTTACTTTTGTGTATGTGAGTATGTCGTTTACCCACAAGAAGATTGTTAAGAGATAGTGGTCAGTCTACGTAATACATGACGTATGTATATGGTTATTATTGCGTAAGTATAATCATTTAATACAACCATCTGTAAAGGAGCTATTTGGAGGCAACTCTGGATAATCCTTTTTGTTTTTGCTTTTAAAGTAGAGTCAGTTTTGAAGCAGGGCTACAGATCTGTTAGCAGTCAGCTCAGGTCTTGTTATGTAAGTGCCACATAGTCACACCCTTGAATTGGTCCGTTCTGTTTTGAATGATTTGGACATTGTCATTTTTCTTTTTCTCAGTAATAAAATTGGCTCTGTTTTGGGTAAGACTAGGGAGCTGTTAACTCTACAGTTTAGACCCAGAGAGGATATTTGCTCTTCAAAAGGAAAACAGAAGTGTGACATGATCCCAATGTCCTTCCATTTCCTGTTCTAAAACTTCTTTTCCAGTGGGCAAGGAC
>JAJEJO010000721.1:150677-275246 GCA_020662805.1 Glaucomys volans | reverse complement strand
ATTCAATATGGTAGTTCTTAGAGGTTGGAGAAAGGGATGGGATTTTGGAGGGTTACATAAGGTGCTTTGAAAGTATTTGTGAAATTTGGGGCTGTTTTAGTTTTTTGGCTCTAATTTATTTTGTTTTCGTGTTTATAGTAAACCCAGCAAAAAATATGAAGTTTGTTAAAGTCTGTTTGGACATGATTTTTTTTTTATTATTTTAGTCTTTTCTGTATACTTACAAAATTTTACAATTAAAGTATATTATAAATGTATTATAACATTGATCTACAATTTAATGAGGAACAAAGCAAGTTTCAAATTAGGTTTCAAAAGTACATCTAAGTTTCTTTATCCATTCTTCAAATGAAGGGCATCTAGGTTGGTTCCACAATCTAGTTATTGTGAATTGAGCAGCTATGAACATGGATGTGGCTGCATCCCTATATTTTGCTGATTTTAAGTCCTTTGGGTATAAACTGAGGAGTGGGATAGCTGGGTCAAATGGTGGATCCATTCCAAGTTTTTTGAGGAATCTCCATTCTGCTTTCCGGAGTGGCTGCATCAATTTGCAACTCCACCAGCAATGGATGAGTGTGCCTTTTTCCCCACATCCACACCAACACTTATTATTGCTTGTGTTCCTGATAATAGCCATTCTAATTGGAGTTAGATGAAATCTTAGGACTGTTTTAATTTGCATTTCTCTATTTACTAGATATGATGAACACTTTTTCATATATTTGTTGATCACCTGTATATCTTCCTCTGTGAAGTGTCTGCCCAGTTCCTTAGCCCATTTATTGATTGGGTTCTTTGCATTTTTGGTGTAAAGTTTTTTAAGTTCTTTATAAATTCTGGAGAAGAAACTGTGGTATATATACACAATGGACTATTACTCAGCCATAAAGAAGAATAAAATTATGGCATTTGCTGGTAAATGGATGGAGTTGGAGAATATCATGGTAAGTGAAATAAACCAAGCCCTCAAAACCAAAGGCTGAATGCTTTCTCTGATAAGTGGATGATGATACATAACGGGGGTGGTGGGGGCAAAGAGAAGAAAGGAGAAACTTTGGATGGTGTAGAGGAGAATGAGATGGGAGGGGGTGGGGGAAGGTCAAATAGCAGACTGAGACAGTATTACCCTATGTATATGTAAGATTGCATGAATTGTGTGAATCTCCATTGTGTACAACTGTAGAAAGGAAAAGTCGTACCCCGTTTGTGTACAAAAAAAAAGTACATTAAAGATAGACTGACAAGAGTTCATATGAAAAGCGTCTCATGGTATTTAGCTAAAGGCAGATCTTGGGACACCAAAACTGAGATAAATGTAGTCAGCCCAGCTGAGGAAGATAAATTTTGGAGGTCGAAAAAGAAAAACTGGAGTTGTTCAAACAGGATGGGCTAATGGCAGAAGCTCCTTATGAGTGCTGAATCAGAGCTGGGGACCTCAATCTGGCGAGCCCAGGGTGGACTGGGAACAAATTTCTACACTCTTATTTTAGGTGATTGCAAATTTGGATCAGGCTTCGTAGCAACCAAAATTATCCTTTCATTTCTGAAGAGGATTTTGGTGAAAAAAAAAAAAAAAGCCCAGTAGAATAATTATTATGTACTCAATAATATTTAACAAGCACTTAGTGAGTGATGTACTCTGTGTTACTACTGTTGCTCTCTGAGCTTGGTCTGAATTATCTCCTAAGATTAGAAATGATTTATTTTTTAAAAAATGTTAGTCACATCCAGTTTCAATCCATTTATACAAGTGTCCAATCATTGAAGTCAAGTTATTTAATGGTATTTTAAAAATCAGCAGTAGCAGTATTATGGCATTGTTTCATAGATAGAAGAATAAACCTTGGACGTGCTTGCAGCTTAACCTGCAATTTATTTTTCTATTTGTGTTAGAAATAGAGAGGCTGACCTTGGCCCCTATCTCTAGAGATTACTTGAAGAGTGTTCATCTTAAATCAGGAAACAAAGGCATAGTCTGTTAAGGTCACCCTAAAAATCCATTAAAATTTTATTAAAGACTTGGGTGAATAGTAGGCAGATGGAAAATATAAGTATCCAAATAGAAAATAGAATATTGTGGTGCAGCAGGAAACATAGGTGTGTAGCCAAGAAAAATCAATACAAGTAACTCAAAAAGGTAATAAATCTCCCTTAAGGAATATTGTCATGTTTTCTGAACTTGCAACCATAGTCTGCATTGAACTTTTTATCTGATGAGTTGAAAGTTTGTTTCACTTTAATATCTAGTAACAGACTGAGAGGTTTTTTTTTTTTTTCAGTAATTGAGTGGTAGAATGAGAATTCTAAAAAACAAAACAAAACAAAAATGGCATCTGTTGAATTCTTGTGCAATTATTCTGACACTTTACCATATTTACCACACCACAACCAAGAAGAAGCTATATACTTGGTTTCTAGCTTTTATAAGCAGGACATGCCCCAATTGGTTATTTCTACTTTAAGTTCTGTAATTCAGAGAAATGGATTTTCTATAGCTCATATCTCTAGATTATAGATGCATAATTAGATATTAGCTTGATGCAAAGGCTGCTTGAATCAGAAAACAAATATGGCAGTAAGGTACGGTATTGGGGGTGGGATAATTCATATATTTTAAGCAGTGAACTCTAAGAACAAGCCACTTTTGGAATATCTGACAATTTCGTCTTTATACACACAAGGTCCAAACAGAGGCCCACTCATTTTGCTGGATGGCGTTGGTAGGTGTTTTTTATTCCAACCAGGGACTCAGAACACAGTTTCTCCTGGAAACAATTTTAGAATTTGTTTCTAAATGTGCAGTTGGCAGCTTCTGGAGTATGTAGTCCATGTGCTAGCCAGGCCGTTTCTGTAGCATTTGTGTCTGTCAATTTTTGGTCCTTGTCTTTGCCATGATGACTTAACTACTCAGAGAGTTACTACAGTAAAGACTTCTTATTTCAGTGATTTAAAATTTTATTTTATAAAACGGGGGTGCTTTAAGAGAATTCACCACTTCAAAAACATATTTTATATCTAAAATTTCCAGGTGGTTCCAAGGTGTTTCTAAATTACTTTGGATCGCATAAACTTGGTGGCTTTGAAGGTAATGGAGTGAAACCTTCCAAATAGTTAGACAAAATTGGCAGTGCTTCAGAAAGAAGAGAGCCAAATGGAAGTGTCCCTGTGGAAAATGTACTGCTCGGACAGCTGTAATAGAGTGGATTATGACCCTACAATACACAGCCTGTTTTCTTCATGTATCAAGGCCAGAAAGAGCACATATTTTGTGATTTTTTTGTTATGAACCAAACCTGTACTGCATATTGACAGCACTTAGGTAGACATGATAGATTCATTACCCTTTTAGTTTCCTCATCTGAAAATAACCTACATATTTTCCTTCAATATTATTCAAATTAGGTTGCTGTAAATAGAAGATGTATTGGCTTTAGATGCTATTTGTTGTTTTGGAAAATATAGCTGTGATCCTCAACTGAGACTTGAGGTTGGAATATATCAACTCTATTTCTACTGGATGCAGACGTTATTCTAGAAAAGCAAATGTTATGAAAAGGTAATCTCTATCAATTGATGACAGAAAATTTATCAGTCTTATTTTATTTGGTATTTTGGCAAGTAATTTTCAAGAAGCCTTTTTACAGTTGATCTTAATATCCTTAAAGGTGAGATAGATTTTTGAGCTATCTTACAATATTTTGTACATCCTTCATGACTTCTTTTTTGGAGATTGAAATTGCCAGTTCTTTTTTACCTTCATATTTACAGAGAAAACAAAATACATACTTTGTTTCAGTTCTTCTACAGGGAAGCAAAATAAATGATGGAATGGTTTGGAATTGAATTTCCAGCACAAAACTGAAATTTTGTAGGAATTTAGTGTCTTTGACTTCAGAGGACAGAGTCTACCCTGATATATAAAATACTTCATTTGTGTATTTTTAAAACTTTTCTGGGGGGAGAGGGGCAAAGAGAGACGTGCAGGGATGACAGAAGCAATGGATTCACTTTGACTTTTTCTCTAATATGGCCAAAGAGCCTTAGGAAAAATAGGAAGAACGGGGAAGGGGCTGGGTGGCCTCTATCTTGATGGAAACAGGAACAGGTTATTGATTTTGTTTTGTTTGCATTTGTTTTCTTCTTTGAATTATTTATTGTAGTAAATATTAATAGACTTCACTGTTCCCTTTGGTGGATATGGAAAGAGGAAGATAAACTCCATGAAACGTCCTCTTTGCAGCTTCTCCCTATGGAGAGAAAGACTCACTACCACCATTACCACACTACAGAGTCATCACTGCAGACTGTCTTCTGTTCTTGCCTCTCTCTTTCCACTCCTAGATCTCCAGAAGCAGTGATTTCTGGCTATTTCTGGTTTCTTCTCATGGTTACCTTTACCTTCTGGATTTAGATATTGAGCTTCCTACTGTGCTGAAGATTTATCTTAACCACACCCTCTTAATTGCTCTGTCTCCCTTTTCTTTTTGTTGTACTTAAAAAACATTTTAGTTTCTCTATTACTTTTCTGTCTTTAAATGGCATAATAAATCTCTCTATCCTGCTTCATCATTTCTCCCCCAAGTGTGTACAGTTTTAATAGTCATGGTTGATACTACTTAATATCAGAAGAGAAGCTTTTCTACCAATGCCTATATGGAACACCAGGCTTCTCAGCACATGGATTTTCAGACGGTTTTTTTGGATCACTAGGGGTATCTTACAGTTCTCACCAACAGTGAATTTTTCCTCCTCTCATTCAACAGATCATCCATCTTTTTCTTTTTCTTCTTCTGTGTCATATATTAGGTTTCTCATGGTTTTAAAAATGAAATGAGCTTCTAGGGACTTGGAGTCTCTTTATTACTTTGGCTAAGTCATTTGCGTTCTCTGAACATCAATTTCACCACCACCACCATCACCAAATAACAAGAAATGGGACGGCCATTCATTTGCTAGGGGTGCCATAACAAAAGTACCGCAGATTAGATGCCTCAAGCCACAGAGATCTGCTTTCTCACAATTCTGGACGCTAGCAGTGTGAGGTCAAGGTGTTCGCAAGGTTGGCTTCTGCTGAGTCCTCTTCTTCACCCAGATGGTTGTCGTCTCTCTGTGTCTTCACAGCACCTTCCCTCCACATGTCTGTGTTCTCCTCTCCTATTACAAACACATAGTCATATTGGATTCGGGCCCAGCACTGTATCTCTCTAGCCTACCATATCAATCAGTCAGTGCCACCACAGTATTTTGAGAGATGTCCATAGAAGTTTGAGAGTGAACATTGTGTGTGTGTTTGTGTGTGTATTACACACATAGACTTGCTATGTTCTAAATTTGCAAAAGTAGACTTGTAATTATGTCTCTAAAGTAAAAATTCCAGCATACTGGGAAATTCACTCCCTGTTCTAAGTTTTAGATTTAGAGTAATACGTTGCTGGGTGGTGGTGAGACTCAGATAAGATGGTAAATGTCAGAGTGTCTTGCCACAGGTAAAGGATTTTATAAAGTAAAATGTCCTCACTAACAGTAGCAAAGTGCTTTATTTAGGAAGCATAAATTTCACCATTTGAACTATGCATCAGGACATGCTGGATTAAAAACTTGAAGGAACATTTAATCTAGTCCATTTTGTTTTTAGATATGGAAATTGACTCTAAGCAATTTTAAGAGACAGGCTCCTAATCATCTGAAAGAATTTTATTGGAAACCATGATTACTAGCTTTAGCCAACTTTCCAGTAAAGAACTATACAACTTTATATAAAGGATTTTAAAACTTCATATAAATACACAGCAGTGAATTATAATAATTTATTCCTGCATTCATTTATGTCATTTACTTAGAAACATTTGCTTTCCTTCATTTCTATGATGATTACAATTTTCTCTTTGAAGATACTAAGTTCAGATTATCAAATGAGCTGTGGTGAACTTACAGACCAATTCTATTTTTACATAATTTTTAAATTTCTAAATTCATCTTCTTTGTTTAGGATTTTCTCAATTTTAATCACTGTCCCTTTCCAGGATTTTGGAAATGCAGAGAAACCAAATAATCTGTCTTTTTGTTGAATTATGCTCAGGTTTATAATAGATCTTATTTATTGAATTAAGCTGAAAATTAACTTCTATTATCTACCAATTCAATTCAAGCTTCTTTTCTTGCATCTAGATTTATTCAGAAATAGAAAACTAGGAACCAGTGATCATGTCCAACTTTTTTCCTTGATGTGTCATTTGGGGCTCTTGTGTTTATCTTGGCATTATAAAATGGATAAGAGGGAAAGTTTGTTTCCAATGAAAAGTGACAGGAATGAAGACTCAGTTTTTAAGGCTTGTTTCTTAGATTTTAGGACTGGCCTTGGGCCTTGTAGTTAAAGGCAGTAAGATTTGGAGAAAATCGGTCTTTTCACTGTCTCCTATCTATAAAATAGGAATTTTGGACTCCAGCTCTTTCCATTTGGCTCAGATTCTTACTGTCAGTTGCAGATACTCACTCAGGTTAGCACAAAAAACTCCAATGTTGGATGGTACAGTCCAAGCAGGAACCAGAGACCATTAAAAACCCAACTGATATTTGTCCAATCTGAAAGAAAGCCTTGGGTTGCACAAGTGTGTGGAACAACAGCTCATAATTTCTTCCTGCAGAGTGAATATAAAAAAGTGATTAAAGACTAATGGCATTTAACTCACCGGATATGGACCTGTAGTGTGATCCCAAATTATACTAGGTTCTAGCTAAAGAGAGACAGCCTTCATCCTCCTCTTTTCAAAATTATGCATCTTTTGGCTACACCCTGAAAATATAAGACAGGCCATCTATTTAATACATGTGTAGATGAGGCATGGATGTCTTGAGGTAGCTTCATACCCACATGAAGAAGATACGTTTAAACAGGATGCAATTTTCCATTCTTCTATATTCAACTTTTATGTATTTATGAAAGAAAGTCTTGTGGGTTTTTTTAATCCTGTCTGATCAATTTTAGTGGTATGTTTACTCCGTTAGTCCAGTAACATTTAATATAATCGATTCTTGTTCTTTTGTTCCTGTTTTCTTTAGGGATAAATAATTTTGATAATTTTATTTTATCGATTAGGATTTTCACTGTGACTTTTGTAAATTCTGAAGTCCTTCCCACTTTATTGCTGAGTGGTGTGAGTAATATTTTTTGTATGGATATACCACAATTGTTTGTCCACCCATAATTGTTTGAACTTTGAGCTTATTTCTAGTTTGGGGCTATGATAATTAAAAATACCTATTAACATTCTTGAACACACTTTTTTATAGATGTATATTTTCATTTTTCTTGAGTGAAATTATTGGACCATGGAATAAGAGCACATTTAACTTGGTAAGAAACTGCTAAACTACTAACATTTTATAATCCAAGTAGCATTGTGCGAGAGCTTCACGTGAACACATTTTTACCTTTGTTTATTTGGGTGTCTTTTCAATATTGGCTAAATTAGTAGCTGCATAGTGATATCTCCTTGTGGTTTTGAGTTTTCCCAGTGATTAAATGGTTTTGAGCACTTATTCATGGATTGACTGACCACTCTTTTATCTGCTTTCAGTGAATTGTCTGTTCAAGATGTTGGTCAATTTTTTTTTTTCCATTTCAGTTCTTTATGTGTTCTAGGCATAAGTCCTAGAACTTATATTCCAATAGTTTTCTTTCACTCTGTGCTTGGCTAATAAATAATTTATAAAATACCTTTTAAGAATGGAAGTTCTTAATCTGATGCTCTGATTCTGTTTTGTGTTTTTAGGCTCACTTTCTTTTTATATTTCAGACTATTGTTCTTTCTCTCTTGAAGTATATTCTTTAGAAGATCTATTCATGCTCTCTCTTTGTAAGGACTGAAAGTATTAATCTTGATCTCATTTTTAAAATGCAGCTTTGCAGTATACAAAATTATATGCCAACAGTGAAATTTTCTCAGAATCTTGATATTACTCTGAAAATCTTGAAGTCATCCTTGACTCCTCTCTTGTAAAATCTGTCAGCCATACCTTAAAATATCCCAAATTTGATCATTACTCCTTACTTCTACAATTTTGGTCCAAGCCATTATATTCTCTCTCCTGTAGTGACCGTCAGAATGGGGCCCCTGCTTTAACCCTTGCCTTGCTGGAATGCAATTGTAACATAAAGCCAGAGTGACTCCATAAATTATAATCCAAGCATGCCAATTGTATTAGTTTCCTGTGGCTACTGTAGCAAATCAGTGCAAACTTTGTGATTCTGTGGACAGTAGGAATTTATTTTTCGCAGTTCTGGAGAGCAGACATCTGAAGTCACAGTATTGTTAAGGCGGTACTCTCTCCAAACCCCGCAGAGGAGAATCTGTTCATTGCTTCTTCCAACTTCTCATGGCTCCTGGTGTTTCTTAGCTTGTGGCCACATAGTTTTGGTCTCTGCTTCTGGATGCTTCTTGCATTTTCTCCCTCTCTTCTCCAAACTGCCTCTCTTTCTTACAATGGTCTATGAGATAGCATTAGGACTCACCTGTATAATCCAGGATGAACACCTCCTCTCAAGATCTTCTACTTAATCACATCTTTTAAAAAATAGTTGAGCCTATTTTAATAGTGAACTTACAGGATAACAATGAAAACATGGACTTGCATGTAGGACAACTCAGAAAAGCATTGTAAATTAATGGAATCTACTATATGATAAAGATGCTACAAACACCATTTAGTTGACATCAATAAGAAATTTCCTTGTTTGTTTGTTTTTTTAAGATCCAAATTCTGTCATTGTTCAGATTTCCCCCCAGCCCCGGGTATTGAACCAGGAGTGCTTTACCACTGAGTGGCATTACCAGTCCTTTTTAATTTTTAGTTTGAAGCAGGGTTTCACTAAATTGCTTAGGGCCTTGCTAAAGTTGTTGAGACTGGCCTGGCCTCAAACTTGTGATCCTCCTGTTTCTGTTTCCCAAGTCACTAGAATTAGAGGTGTGCATCAAAACACCTGGGTGTTCAAAAAAAGTTTAACAGGTTTATTTATAATTGTTATAGAGTTGAACTGCTGAAACTCATTAGGATAAACATTTTGACTTGCATTAAGGCTTTACACCCCCCACATTTATATTTAAAATTGACACATAAATAAAAATGGGAAAACTCTCTATACCTGATTTTTGCCTTCTATTTTTCCTCTTGTAGTCATATACTTAGAAACCTTCTGCCCTCTGGTGGGGGTCGGGGGGGTACATCTAACATTCAGAGCTACCAATAATAAAAAGAGGAGACAAAATATAAATATGTTGTGTGTGTATATTTTTTTTGGAAAATGAAGTGCCTCCCAGTATAGTGGATTCTGAAGCATGATGTCCATGTACATTTGCTAGTTGGATGGCTTTTGACATAATTGTTACGTATTTGGCAGGGATAGCACACATTATGTCCTCAAAAAGGCCAATCAAAGAGGCCTTACTTGCCTCCTGCAAAACACCTATAGCTGCGCTGTGAAAATACTCATCTGTTGTGAAGTTTGAGCGTTTCTTGCACCAGAAACTAGAAAGAAAAAGGGAGTTTGTGAATCAGAAGTTCAGCAGACTTCTGCTAACATCTAATTTAATGGATTGTCACAGTACCAGCCTTGTCACCATGCGGTGTCTTCTTCCCTCTGGTAGGATGCACTCTTGCAAGCAGCTTTTGTAGCCATTTGTTTCCTGGGTGCTTTGCGAGGACCCCATTTGCAGGCAGTGTGCGGGTAGGAGTCATGGTAGAGAGACCTTCTTATGGACCCACTTCTTTACCTGGAGCTTGGCCAGCAACAAGCAGTGCTGGTGTTTGAGAGCAGCTGTGGCTGCAATCACAATTCCTTAATCACATCTTTTACCATAAAATGTAACATTCACAACTGTGAGGGAATAGGGACTGGACTTAGCTTTTTGGGGAACCACTGTTCATGCCACATGGGTGTTTGAAATTTTCCAGTGGTTCCATCTCTCCATTAGAGTAAAAGTCCTTATAATAGATTGAAAGTTCTTAATATATTCTCTGTCTGCCTTTTTGACCTCCATAATTACTTTTCATTGTTCTCACATTTGGTTACCATTTTCTGCTCTGGTTTTAGTTCTTTATGCTTTTGCTTTTTTTCTCCTTGATATAACCCTTATCTCTTCTAACCTGATAATGCAATAAGCATTATGGACAAGTATGTCTGTATGCACATTCATACATTTTTTTTTCCTTTAATGGACTTTTATCTTGAAAGTTGGCTGATGTACTTTGTATACTTAGCATTGTGTTTCCTGTGAAATTAATAAGGATTTCAAGTAAGAAAATATCAAATACTTGGAAATGCAAATCTAGCACTTATTTGCATTATTGACAGTAAATACCCATGTACTTCAGATCATTATAATTCCATTTTTTTTGGTACCAGGGATTGAACCCAGGGGCACTTAACTACTGAGCCACATTCCCAGCCCTTTTTTGTATTTTATTTAGAGACAGGGTCTCACTGAATTGCTTAGTGCCTGGTTAGTTGCTGAGACTGGCTTTGAACTTGAGATCCTCCTTCTTCAGCCTCCTGAGCTGCTGGGATTAGAGGCATGTCACACTGCACCCAGCTCCCATGTAATATATTTTGACAGGTAGATTAGAATTTATTTTTCTGTTCAACTCCATTTTAGGGAAAGTTTTTAGTATTTTTCCTTTGGTGGGAAAATCTAAATTATCAGTGTTTCCTTAGAAAAGATCTCTGGATCTGCTGTTTCTTGTTGGTGTGGAAACACAATCTTACGTATTTGGTGATCTTAGTTGTGGCTAAGTATTTCCTCCCCATATTTTAATTTTTCTTTTGTCCAGAAATATAAACAAATTTAGGAGATGTTTGCAATCTGGTGCAGATTTTAGACATGGGGAAAAATACCTTAGGATACATTCTTGTTATGTAATAGAAAAAGATTTTGAGGTCTATAGAGCAAATGAATGGATTTTTGTGGAGAAATACTTCATGTTGGAAAGAGTTGGTATTGTGTAGCTGTCTTGGGTATTATAACAACTTCATATGCTGTTTTGTATAATTTGGGTAAAATCATGCTGAAAAGTTTCCTGACCTGAAGTTGATCTCTCTTTGATCATCAAAGAAGTTCACTGCCATTTAATTTTACTTTTATTAAATGAGAGTTAGCAATTATTTAGGACAGAAATTTCTTGAGCTTCACCCATAAAAACCTTGGGCTTGAGAGTTCTTACTGCCAGAATTCAAATCTTTATTGTTTCCTCTGTGTTATACTTTCAGACTAAGATGTTTAGCAATGTAAACTTTTGGGATGGGAGAGGGTAGAAGAGCAGGAAGAGAGGGGCTACACAATATCATACTGAGGAGAAGAGGCTGCATTCTGACACATCTGATAAAAAGGTGAGAAACCATCTGGAGCCCCCAGTCTTCTGCATATTCAGAATCATCCAATTAGAGTGGTAAAATGATTGACAGACTCTTTCTCCATTTTCGGACAAACAGGCTATGTGTTTAAGAGAATGCCTTATGTTTTACTTAAACTGTTTAACTGTGTTGTAATCAAGACTCTTCAAGTGACATTATTTTTACTTGTATTTACTTTGGAATTAAGGGCATTTTTCTTCCTGCCTTCAAACTTTATTCTCTAACATGATGCCTAATTTTGTTCCTTAGTACAAAACTTAAAAATGCTAAATTTTCCTTTATTTATGGCATCTATTGGTGTCATCCAAAAGGAGCAAGTTTTGAATCTTAGTTCTTCTGTTTGTACATATGGAGCAGAACTCAAGAGAGCTAATCAAGGGGATGGGAACAGCTGGGGATGTAGCTCAGTGGAAAAAAAATGTGCTTAAACTTCAAGGGGGCTTGGATTCAATCCCCAATGTTGAAAAGGGGGATATGGGAACAGAAGTACAAGATCATAAGCTGGAAATAGTCAGTGATTAAAAGCATCTATTCTCTTTCCATAATCTAAAAGTTGCTGATACTCTTAGGTTGTAGACAATGTGCATAAAGGGCTGGGACGTTCAGCCTGCTGTAAGGAAGTCCTCATTTCCTTTTAATTCCAGTGGCAGATTTTATCCGTTAAATCCAGACATATCAATTGATATTTATTTTTCAGTTGTTTGCATAAAAGTAACTGAGACCCTCAATTTATGGTTCTAACGCTCTAATTATGATCATTTCTGAACTCAAAAAAATTTTACCAAGTATCTTCCTCTTTTCATTGTTTATTCTCCCTTCCTTTTCCTCTATTGATCTTCTGCTTTATTTTCTGTTTACATGGTAGCCAGTGACTTGGAGGTTGTAGCAAAGGTAAAAGATAGCAGACAACAGAAGGGAGAAATTCTTTCTGATTCTTAGGTTCTTCATTTCGGTCTGACTCAGCTTTTTGGCTGCTGTGACTCATGGACCAGACCAGGAGAACTGTAGAGGAGGAAAAGTTAACTTAGGGGCTCACAGTTTCAGAGGTCTGGCTCTATTCCTTGGGGCTTGAGGTGAGGCTAAACATCATGGCTGAAGAGTGTGGCAGAGAGAAGCAGCTCACATGATGATCAGGAAGAGATTTCACGCCTAGATACAAAACGTGTACCACAAAGTCACACCACCAATGCCCACCTCCTCCAGCCACACCCTATCCTAACTTCAGTTGCCACTCAGTTAATCCTTCTCTGGGGATTAAGTCAGTGATTGGGTTGAGAGTCTCAAAACCTGATCTTTTCTCCTGTGAACCTTCTTGTATGGTTTCACATGTGAACTTTTGGGGGATACTTCACATCCAAATCATAACATTCTGCCCCTGGTCCCCCAAAACTCACAACCATCTCACAATGCAAAATACATTTTGTCCATTTCCCAGAGTTCCCATCGTCTCAACAGTTCCAAGATAGCCCAAAAGTTCAAGTCCAAAGGCTTCTCTGAGACTCAGGGCAAACTCACATCATGAGCACCTGTAAAAATCAAAAGCTATTTGTAAGTATCCAATATATAAAGATACAGAATAAACATTTCCATTCACAAACATAAGGGCACAAAAAGATGGGCTAGCACCAGAGCGGTAACAAATCCTGCTGGGCAAACAAGTCCTGTAACTCCACTGCCGGCATCTGGGGCACATGGCATGGTGATGTTCTCTGTCCAAAGGGCTTGTGTAGCTCTGCCCCTGTAGACTTGTTGGTTGCAGTCAAAATTAGCCTTTCTGTTGACTGGTTTCTGCTCAATTGCTGCAGCTTTCCTGGGACAATGTCCCATGTTACTGGCATTTCTTAATCTCAAGGGCCTCCACTGCAGCTTCAAATTCCTCCTCACATCTCCATGCTTTGTCCTCTTAAGGGCTTCCTGCAGGGACACTGACCATCCTGCACTTTACCTGGCCTTTGTGGTCTTCCTTTGAAATCTTGGTGGAAGTTTCCATGACCCAGTATCCTGCATTCCTACAGAACCAGCACCATGTGGTTAATGCCAAAGTCAACTGCCATCTTGAGCAGTAGTGAAGCCTCCAGGGACCCTGGTTGGAGCAGACTCTGTGTGCCTAGGTGGCTGAGCAAGATAACAAACTTCTTAGGCCCCCTGTGTAAGAAGAGTGCCCCACTGAATTTTTATTTTTCCTTCTTTGAACCTGAGATGGATATGACCTAGCCAATTCCTGTGATGCCCTGAGGTCATCTTTCTTATAGTCTCTGAGCAAGGTCTTTAGCATTTCTTTAGTGACGGAAATGTCTTTAACAACTGGAACTTCCTTAGCCCCAGTTTACTCTAACTTTTCAAGTCCAAGTTTTTCAAATCTTTCTGCTCAGCTTTTTGCTCCTGAATATCACAATAAATTTGGCTAAAAGCCACCAGCCATACCCATGCCACTTCCTGAATGTTCTGCTGTCTAGAAATTTCTTCTGCTAGATTAAGAAGTCCATCACTTTTAAAATCAGCCTCATAGAAAGTCTCAGGGCCCAAGCAAAATGCAACCAGAATATAATACAAATGGCCACTAGTCCATTTACCAATCATGTCTTCCTTTTCCTCTAAACCCTCTTGAGCCCCGTCTTCACTGTCCACAGTCCTATGGGCATTCCGATCTTCTGAGCTCCCACCAGAATCGGCCATTGAGCTCTGCTTACAAAAGTCTAAAGCATTTGAAGCTTGCACTGTTACATATCTCAAAATTCCTCCAACCAATTCCAAAAAGCTCCAAAAGTTTCTGCATCACATGGTCATGTTAGTCACAGCAATGACCCCAGTCCTGGTACCAATTTTTGTTTTAGTCAGTTTTTTTTACTCCTATGACTAAGAGATATGACCAGAACAATTTTAGGAGAGGAAAATTTATTTGAGGGTTCATGGTTTCAGAGGTCTCAGTCCATGGACAGCCAGCTCCATTCCTTGGGTTTCCAAGTGAGACTGAACATCATGGTTGAAGAGTGTGGTCGAGGGAAGTAGCTCACATGATGATCAGAATGAGAATGAAGGGAAAGGAGGGGGAATAGGAATAGGAAAGACATTTATTGGACATAACTTTCCTATGTTCATATATGAATACATGACCAGTGTAACTCCACATCATGTGTAACCACAAGAATGGGAAGTGATACTCCATGTATATACAATATGTCAAAATACATTCTACTGTCATATATAACTAAAAATAATGACAACAACAAAAAAGATTTAATTTGAATTCAATTTTGAGAGGGTCTCTGGTAAAAATGGGGTCAGTAGTGAGTCAAGGTCATTTATTGGGATCTTTCCTAAAAAGAGAGAATAGTAGAAGTCCATAGTGAAGCTGAAACAAGAGACAAGTAGTATTTCTAGAAGTTGTGAGATTTGTCTGATATGTTTAAATTGTATCAAGGAAAGGTATTTGTTCTCCCCCATTATATGAAATAGCACTAGAGAAGAAATTATATGGTCTGGTCCTAACTTCCAGGTTACCCTCTATTTTGGGGGCATGGGGATGTCAGGGGCACATGACCATACATCCCCACCCCTATTTTGTGTTTTATTTAGAGACCCAGTCTCATTGAGTTGCTTAGTGCCTCACCATTGCTGAAGCTGACTTTGAGCTCTCAGTTCTCCTGCCTCAGCCTCATGAGCTGCTAGGATTACAGGCATGCACCCCCACACCTGGCCCTGTTTTTTTAAAAGCATTAAAAGTGTATACACAATAAAGAAGAATAATATTATGGCATTTGCAGACAAATGGATGGAATTGGAGATTATCATGCTAAGTGAAACAAGCCAATCCAAAAACAACAAAGGCCGAATGTTTTCCCTGATAAGTGGATGATAAAATAAAATCTGGTTGGGGGAATGGGAGGTGAGAGAAGAATGGAGGAACTTTAGATTATGTAGAGGGAAATGAGAGGGGGAGGAGGTGGGGGTATGAAAAATGGTGGAATAAGAGAGACATCATTACCTTATGTACATGTATGATAAACAATAGTGATATGAATGTACATCATGCACAACCACAGAAATGAAAATTTGTACCCCATATGTGTCCAATGACTCAAAATGAAGTCTGTAAAAAAATTTAAAAAAATAACAAAAATAACAAAACAAAAAGGAACAAAAAAACCTATATACATATTTAGCAATTTAAAGTGTATTTTGCTTGGAAGCACAACCAAGTTCTAATTCCAGCCCTGTAACCTCAAAAGCACAGACAGTAAAATCAAATGTAATCAAACTAAAAAAGCATCTTCACATAAAACAGAACAATACATTAAGTGAAAAGACTACTTACAGCAGGGGAGAAAATATCTGCAAACCATACATCTGATAAGGGGTTAATATGTTAACTATATAAGAAACTCAAATAACTCATTACCAAAAAAGCAAATAGAGCAACAAAAAGTGGGAAAAGGACTTAAATAAATAGTTCTCAAAAGAAAAATAAACGATAGATATAAGAAAAAATACTCATCATCACTGAGTACCATGGAAATGCAAATTGAAACCGCAACTTGATATCCCTTTATACATGGTAGTGTGTCTATTCTCAAAAAGACAAAAGGTAGCAAATGTGGCTCAGAGTGTTTTAAATTTGTTCTTTTTAGATATATATGACAAGAGTGTATTTTGACATATTATATATACATATATATTCTAATTAGGATCCCATTCTTGTGGTTGTACATAATGTGGAGTTTCACTGGTGTTGTATTCATATATGAACATAGGAAACATTCTGATTCAATCTTCTGTCTTTCCTGTTCCCAATCACCTTCCCTTACCTTCATCCCATTTGTCTAATCCAATGAATTTCTATTCCCTGTGCCAACCTTATTATGTGTTAGTATCCATATATCAGAGAACATTAGTTTTTTGGGGGGATTGACTTATTTCACTTAGCATGATAGTCTCCAGATCCATCCATTTCTTCTTTATGGCTGAATAATATTCCATTGTTTATATATACCACATTTTCTTTATTCATTCATCTGCTAAAGGGCACCTTGTTTGATTCCATAGCCTAACTATTGTGAATTGAGCTGCTGTAAACAATAATGTGGCTGTATCATTGTAATATGCTAGTTTTAAGTCCTTTGGATATATACTGAGGGATAAGTGGGTTAAATGGTGGTTACATTCCAAATATTCTGAAGAATCTCCATATTGGTTTCCAGAGTGATGGCACCAAGTTGTAGTCCCATTAGCATTGTGTAAGTGTACTTTTCCCCACACCCTCACCAACAATTATTGCTCTTTGTATTCTTGATAATTGTCATTCTGAATGGAGTGAGATGGAATTTCAGTATATTTTAAATTTGCATTTCTCTAATTGCTAGAGATGTTGAACATTTTCCATATATTTGTTGACCATTTGTATTTCTTCTCTGAAGTGTCTGTTCAGTTCCTTTGTCCATTTATTGATTGGGTTATTAGTTTTCTTGGTATTTTTTGAATTCTTTGTATGTCCTGGAGTTAATGCTCTATCTGAGGTGCAGGTGGAAAATATTTTTTTTCTCATTCTGTAGGCTTTCTCCTCATGTTCTTGATTGTTTCCTTTGCTGTGAAGAAGTTTTTAGTTTGATACCATCCCATTTATTGATTCTTGATTTTACTTCTTGCACTTTAAGAGTCTTGTTGAGGAAGTCAGTTCCTAAGCTAACATGATGGAAAGTTTGGCCTACTTTTTTCTTCTAGTAGGCACAGGGTCTCTAATCTAATGCCTAGGTCCCTGATCCACTTTGAGTTTTGTGCAGGGTAAGAAATAGGGGTTTAATTTCATGCTAATATGGATTTCCAGTTTTCCTAGGACCATTTGTTGATGAGGCTGTTTTCTCCAATGTATGTTTGTGGCACCTTTGTCCTTTGTCTAGTATGAGATGACTCTATTTATGTGGATTTGTCTCTGTATCTTTTATTCTGTTCCATTGGTCTTCATGTCTATTTTGGTGCCAATACCATGCTGTTTTTGTTACTATAGTTTTGTAGTATAATTAAATGTCTGATATTGTGATACATTCTGCTTCGCTTTTCTTGCTAAGGATTGCTTTGTATATTTTGGGCCTCTTATTTTTCCAAATGAATTTCATGACTGCCTTTTCTATTTCTATGAACAAGTTCATTCAGATCTTAATGGGAGTTGCATTAAATCTGTATAGCACTTTTGGTAGTATGGCCATTTTGACCATTTTCTGCCTATCTAAGAACACATGATGTCTTTCCATTTTCTGAGTTAATTTCTTTAGTTCACGTAGTTTTCAATGTAAAGATCTTTCAACTGTCTTGTTATGTTGACTCTCAAGTATTTTTTTTTGAGGCTATTATGAATGGGATAGTGTTCCTGTTTTACACAGCTTTTTTAGCTGCTGTGACTAAATGATCTGACCAGCACAATTATAGAGGAGGAGAAGTTTATTTGAGGGCTCATTGTTTCAGAGATCTTAGTCCATAGAAGGCTAGCTCCATTCCTCGGGACTTGAGGTGAGGCAGAACATCATGGTGGAAGTGTGTGGCAGAGGGAAGCACTCACATCTTCAGGAGGCAGAGAGAGACTCCACTCTCCAGAAATAAAATCTGTACCCCACAGCCATGCCTCAATTCCCACCTCCTCCAGCCATACCCTACCACTTCAATTAATTCCATCAGGGATTAATTCACAGATTGGGTTAAGACTCTTACAACCCAATCATTTCTCCTTGAATCTTCCTGTAGTTTCTCACATGTGAGCTGTTGGAGGACACCTCACATCCAAACCATAACAGTTCCTAATTTCTCTTTCAGTTGATTCTCCATTGGTATATGGGAACACAGTTGAATTATGGATTTTAATTTTATATCCTGCTACTTTGCTGAATTCATTGATGAGTTCTAGAAGTTTTCTAGTGGAATTTTTGGGTCTTCTAAATATAGAATCATATCATCAGCAAATAGGAATAGTTTGAGCTCTTCTTTTCCTATTCATATCGTTTTAATTATTTTCTTTTGCTGAATTGCTCTGCCTAGAGTGTCAAGGACTATGTTGAATAGTTTGGTGACAGAGCGCATCCCTATCTTGTTCCAGTTTTTAAAGGGAAGGCTTTCAGTTTTTCCTTGTTTAGAATGATGTTGGCCTTGGGTTCAATGTATATGGCTTTAATTGGCAAGTTCCTAATATTCCTAGTTTTCTAGTGTTTTGAACATGAATGGATGCTGTATTTTGTTAAATGCTTTTTCACATCTGTTGAGATAATCATGTAATTCTTGTCCTCAAGTCTATTGATGTGGTGAATTATGTTTCTTGATTTCAGCATTTGGGACCAAATTTGTATCCCTGGGATGAAACACACTTTGTTATGGTTCACTCTCTTTTTAATGTTTCTGTATATGATTTGTCATTATTTTACTAAATACAAAGAACCCAATAAATAAATGGACCAAGGAACTGGACAGACACTTTGTAGAAGAAGATATACAGGCCATTAACAAATATATGAAAAAATGTTCAACATCTCTAGTAATTAAATAACTGCAAATTAAAATAACCCTAAGATTTCATCTTATACTAAATAGAATGGCTATCATCAAGAACACAAGCAATAATTGTTGTTGCTGTGGATGTGGGGAAAAAGGCACACTTGTACATTGCTGGTGGAGTTGCAAATTGGTGCAGCCACTCTGGATAGTAGTATGGAGATTTCTCAGAAAACTTGGAATGAACCCACCTTTTGACCGAGTTATCCCACTCCTTGGTTTATACCCAAAGAACTTAAAATTAGCATACTATAGTAATTCAGCCACATCAATGTTTATAGCAGCTCAATTCACAATAGCTAGATTGTGGAACCAACCTAGATGCCCTTCAATAGATGAATGGATAAAGAACTGTGGCATATGTACACAATGGAATATTATTCAGCCATAAAGAAGAATAAAATTATAGCATTTGTAGGTAAATGGATGGAGTTGGAGAATATCATACAAAGTGAAATAAGCCAATCCTAAAAAGCCAAAGGTCAAATGTTTTCCCTGATGTAGATGGTGATACATAATGGGGTTGAAGGGGTGGGGAGTAAGAGAAGAATGGAGAAACTTTGGATTACATAGAGGGAAATGAGAGGGGGGAAGGGGTAGAGGTATGAAAGATGGTGGAATGAGACAGACATCATTACTCTATGTACATGTATCTTTACATGAATGATGTGAATCTGCATCATGTACAACCATAGAACCAAAAAGTTGAACCCCATTTGTGTACCATGAATCAAAATGCAATCTGTAAAAATAAAAAATAACAAAATGAAAAAAATTATTCTTAAAAAAAAGAATTTCTCCACTTATGTTCACCAGGGATGTTGGTCTGAATTTTTCTTTCCTTCATGTTTTTTTGATTTTGGTATCAGTGTGATACTAGCTCCATAGAATGAGTCTGGAGGAGTTTCCTCTTTTCTGTTTCATGGAATAATTTGAGCAGGACTGGTGTTATTCTTCTTTGAAGCACTGGTAGAACTGGTTCAGAATCTGTGTTCTTGGGCTTTTCTCTGGTAGGCTTTTGATGTTGTCTTCAATTTCATTTCTTGAAATTGACCTATTTAAGTTTTCTGTGTCCCCTGATTCATCCTGGGTAGGTCATATGTCTCAATAAATTTGTCAATGTCTTCAAGATTTTCTATTTTATTAAAGTAACAAATTTTGAAATTAGTTTCTGATTACCATCTGTATTTCAGTAGAGTCCATGGAAATATTTCCTTTTCATTAAATTTTAGTAATTTCAATTTTTGCCCCCCTTTTGCTTGGTTAGCTTGGTAAGGGTTTATCAATTTTATGTATTTGTTCAAAGGACCAACTTTGTCGCTCTCGACCGGCAAGAACGACTCGGAGAGGTAAAGGGTAGTAAGCGTGGTTTACTTCTTCTTCCAACAATCTCGTTACAACTCTCCCGTTAACCGGAAATGACCAAGCATATAAGCATACAGCAACCAATCACAACTTAGTACACATGAACAAGCAACCAATCACAACCTAGTACACATGTACAATGCGTGCTAACCGTATAACATTAAGCACGCGCAAGCTGCCCAAAAATACTTCCTGAAAACAGCATCATATGTTTACCCAGCAAGAACAGTGACGGTGCAAAACGCCAGGCGCCATCTTAGCCGCACCCATAGAATAGTCTTATAGCAAACAGCTCCCAACACAACTTTGTGTTTCATTGATTTTTTTTTGTTTCAGTTTCATTGATTTTGGTTATGACTTTGATTATTTAATTAGTTACTGTCTTGGGTTGTTTTTTTTTTCTTTTTCTAGGTATTTGAGATGTAATGTTAGGTTATTTATTTCATGACTTTCTATTCTTATAACGAATGAGCTCATTGCAGTGAACTTTCCTGTTAGAACTGTCTTCATAGTGTTCCAGAGATTTTGATATGTTGTATGTCTATTCTCATTTGCATTTTTAAAATTTCATTCCTGATATCTTTTGCTATCCATTCATCATTGAATAGCACATTATTTAGTCTCCAGTTGTCAGAGTAGCTTTTATTTTTATTTTCTATTTGATTTATAATTGCATTCCATTATGATTTACTAAATACAAGGTACTACCCCTATTTTTAAAAATTTGCTAAGTGTAGCTTTGTGGCCTAAGGTGTGATTCCCTTTTTTTTTAGGGAAAGATCAGTGTGCTGCTGAGAAGAAAGTGATTTAGTCTTCAGTGGATGAAATATTCTATATATGCATGTAAAATCTAAATCATTAATTTTTAAAAAATTATTATAGCTTCTTTATTTAGTTTTTGTTTGGAGGATGCATCTAGTGATGAGAGAGGTATGTTAAAGTCACCCAGTATTATTGTGTTGTGGTCTCATTGATTCTTGAAATTGAGAAAGGTTTGTTTGATATACATAGATGCTCCATTGTTTGGGGCATAAATATTTAAGATTGTTATGTCTGTTGATATATAATTCCCTTACACAGTATGAAATGATCTTCTTCATCCCTTCTGATTAACTTTGGCTCAAAGTCCACTTCTTCTGATATGAGGATAGAAATTCCTGCTTTTTCGCCTGATCCATGTGAATGATATGTTTTCCCCATGTTTTTATTTTCAGACTCTGGATGTCTTTGCCTATGAGTTAATTTCTTAGAGACAGCATATTGTTGTGTCTTGCTTTTAATCCAATCTGCCATTCTTTTTATTTTGATTGATAAATTTAGGCCACTTATAGTCACTGTTATTATTGATAAATGATTTTTATTCCCTGTTATTTTTATTTATTTCTGGTTTTAATTTGAATTAGTTTCTCCTTTGATTGACTCTTCTTCTAGCGTAGTTCTTCCCTTTGCTGCTTTTGACTTTTATTTTTCATTTCTTCTTCACAAACTATCAAGTATGTTTTATAGTGTAAGTTTTTTAGTTGTGAATTCCTTTAACTGTGATAAACATCATAGAAGGTTTTATTTCATCATCAAATCTGAAGCTTAATTTTTCTGGGTGTGGTGTTTTTGGTTGGTATCCATTTCCAAGACCACCTAGCTTTGAGGATATGAGTTGAGAGATGAGATCCAGATTGGTTTCCTTCTAAATATGACCAGTTGTTTTTCTTATGCAGTCTTTAAATTCTATCCTTATTTTGTATGTTAGGCATTTTGATAATCGTGGTGTGGATCTGTTGCAATTTTGTATATCTGTGGTCCTGTAAGCCTCCTGTATTTAATTTTACATTTCATTCTTTAGGTTTGGGAAATTTTTTGATATTATTTCTTTGGAAAGATTGTGCATTCCTTTAGTTTGTATCTCTGAGCCTTCATTTATCCTGATAAATCTTAAATTTGTTCTTTTTTGGATATCCCATATTTCCTGAAATTTCTGTTCATGGTCTCTTAACCTCTTTTCTCCATGATCAATTTTATTTTCAAGATTATATATTTTATCTTCATTGCCTAAAACTGTCTTCCAAGTTGTCTAGTGTGCTGATGATGCTTTCCATTGAATTTTTATTTTTGTTTATGGATTCTTTCAATTTGTGGTTTCATGCTTGATTTTGTTTTCAGAATCTCTGTCTCTTTATTGAAGTTATCTTTCACTTCCTGTATTTTCTGTCTGACTTCACACCTTATATTGTCCTTTATCTCACAGTTCAGTTTATGTACATTCTAAGCTTGTTCTCTGACATTTCTTTCACTGTGGTGTTGATGGATTATGTTTTTGAAGTATTTTTTTTTTGTTTGAGGTGATTTGTTCCCTTGCTTTTTCATATTGTTTGTGTGTCTACCCATATAATAGTATGGATCTGAGACAGTAGAGTTTCCACCCTGTGGACTTATAGCATCCCTAAAGGTTTCCAATACCTCATAGTTTAGGGGGAGGGAGACAAATAATATTAACAACCAATGCAAATAATATACAGCATTAAACCAAATCATTCTTTCTATAACCTCTACAATGTTAATTGTTACAATAAACAGAAGTGATGTGATCAGTAATTGCCCCAGTGAAACAATAATTTTGCAAAATGGTTGGCAATTTCAAATGATTAACAGGGAGTGAATAGAAGTGGTGTAGGACATGATGATTATGAAGGAAGAGGAGAGAAAATAGAAGTAAAAAATTAAAAAGTGAAGGAGAGAACCAAAGAGATGGGCTGTTAGTGGAATAAAAGAAATAAGTGAAACAGATTTGTGAGAGAAAAAATGCATATAAAATAAAAATTAAAAAAATAAAGAGTATAAAACAAAACTGAAATATGCTAATCAAACATCCTAATTCTTCAAATACTAATCCATGAAAAAACTAACTGCCTTCAAAAATGATAGAAATGGGAAAAAACAAATATGAGTGTGTGTCAGTGTCTATGCCCATGCAGGTCACAAAGAAAGAGTACAAAGAAAAAAAATAAAAATTAAATAAATAAAGAAAAGGAAAAGAAAAGATCTCAATGAAAAGTTAAAGAATTATTCCCATTGGAGTTCAGATGAGTCTTAGCCTCCCTTCTCAACAGGGTTAGGTGGCGTTGCTGAGTGTGAGAGGAAATCTGATAGGCAGAGTTCCTGGAGGTGGGGTTTAAATTAAGGGAGGCTCCATATTCTTCATTGAATGGTGATTGGTCTGAAGATTTTAGATCAGTGCACCTCTCAGGCCTAGCAGTGACTCATTCACCCTGGGAGACTGCACCCCAGAAATCTCCCCTGTGTTTTACTCATGTGGTGGGGGAGCCAATCCTTAGTCCTGTCAGTCACCAACAGACCCAGCACATCCTGCTCTGTTAGGTTGTGCCTCCAAACTCAGTCTTTCCTGCTTGTGCCCCTTTGAATTCTTGGCCAGGTGTGTGTCTCTCAGTCCGTCCTACAAGTGGAACTGGGTGGGTTTCCACAACCTGTATTCCTCTGGATAAACCTCTCTCCCCATCTGATGTTGTACAGTTTGATTGGACACACTTTATGTCATGAGTGTGAGTTTGCCAGATCTGTGTTTCAGGCCAACCTCGGACTTGCCAGGAATCAGTTCTCCCAGCTGCTCCCTCCTCCCCATGCCCCTCTCCCATGCTGAGGCTGCAGAATGATTCCTTCCTCTGGGAATCTTCCAGGCAACTGGGAGAGAAGTGGCTTCTTCCTGCACAACGATGTTTTACAGCACACCTTTCAGGTTAGTCTAGCAGTGTCTTTGATCTCTGATCTCTCTGTACCAGACATGCCTCAGGCCTCCTAAAAATGTGGGTTCCTTTACTCCCTTTTCCCTCCACTTTGCTTGAAGGTGCCACCAGTGGTGGCAGTGACAGTGCTGGGGATTTCTTCCTTATTTTATTATTTCCACCCTCTTGAGTCCCCAGTATGATTTGAATGTCCAGAATAATTTTAAGTAAAGTCCCCCACTTTTTTTTTTTGACCCACCTTGCTGAGAAGTTGCCTGTGTGCTTTCTTGGTTTCAGGCAAGGGAGCAGGCAGGAAAGTGACCTCTACTATTCCACCATCTTTAAAGCCCCATTCCACACTCTTTAGGGGAATAAATTAATATGGTTCTGTCTCTATGATGGCAAATTCATTTTTATCTTTATGTTTTAGTTGGCAATGTTTAAAATCCCCAATTTTAAGAATTTTTGTGGATATTGAGAATATTTAAAGCATATACTGCAGTTTAATACATTTATTTTCATTTTATTAATGAAAGCCTGATCAAGAATGAGGTATACTAGTGAATAAGTAGAGGAGTCATAAGAGTACAGTCCCTTATAGAAAGGTGTAGTGAGGCAGAGAACATTTGGTTTTGTTTTAGCTGTGAGAATGCAATTCTGTACCTTCATAACGTTGGTGATATGGAATGGAAGTGTGCCAAATGTGTGTGTTTGCTTGGATCTCTCCTGACTTTAAATATAAAGTGCCCAATGTGTGGCTGAAGTTGTGAAAGCATTGAGTGAGAGAAGTGGGTATTTACAAAGCTTAGTTGCTGGTTTACACTTGACGACTTAGCTGAAGTCCTGAGGAACAAAGCATTGATAATTTCATTGAATTGTTTTTGTATATTTCTGTATCTGTAGGTTCATATTTGGGTTTCCATTTCTTAATTAGAGAACATTTTAATTGACAGACATAAACATCTTTATGTGGTTTCCTTTTCTGTGTAAAGCTCTCCATAGGCATTTAAACTCTGGGTCTTCTTTCCATTATCAAAAGCTATGTGAATTACCTTTCCATGTGCTTTCAAAAAATTCAAACTAAAGTATATAGTTTCTTGATGCATTGGTTGACAGCATTCATCTTTTCTAAAAATCTCCTAGACTTCTTGAAAGTTCAAAATAACTCAAATTAACTTTATCCATTGAAAATTCTCTGTAGATATATAATTTCAAAATGGCAAATCTCATGCCATCAATGAATTAGAGGTGGAAAGTGTCTTCTACATTATTACGTTCATTCAAGGAGCAATGGGGGGGTACCTGACAGTACATTATTTGCTAGAAAATTGATCTCAGAATGACACTTGGAAAAACCTCCAATGTGCTTGCTAAATTGTCATGTGTCAGGGTGACTTTTTAAAAAAAATTATTTTTAGCTTTTCTCTAAAGTGAAGAGTATGAATGTGTAAATGAGTCAGTCTGATTGACACATGCAGAGTGAAAAGGAAGGAGTGCTGGGGGCACACAGCAGGTCTGAAAGGGGAAAGCTGGGCTTTAGATCCTATGGCCTGTATTCAGTTCCATACTCTGTGATCTAATAGCCATGTGACCATAGATCAAAGTGATGAGTGTATAATAGGTACTCAATTAATGTGAATTCTCATATTTCATTATCTGAGATTTCAGAGAATTTGATCAAAGCCTCCTTTTCAGACTTTATCATTTGGTTTAACATGCAGCAGGCCAATCTATTGGAAATCTTGGAAAAAGTTGTGCTTCTAAATAATTTATAGGAATATTAACATGTTATTCTTTTTACAAAGTTTAATAATTCCTCCGAAATGTATGCTGAACCATGGTTCTCTTTTGGTTTCTTGCATGTCTGTTTTTTTCCCCTCTTACATCCAGCAGATATAATTTTCTAAGAGGAAAGACTTATTTTACTGTTTTCTTTTTAATATCTTCTACAACACCTCTGGCATAGTACTGAAAACACACAGTACTTGTAGTTGTTGAATAAAAGCACTTTCAAGTAAGAAAAGATCCTAATATAAAACTTTAAAAATACCTGGAGGGCACCATGACCCATTAGGAGACCTGAGCTCTCTCTCTTGTTAACTTATTTTCTGTCTTTGAATTGTGAATCTATTCCCAACCCCACCCTTTGTGCTAGAAAGAATTTAGATGCCTTCACAGTCACCCCAGTCCGCTGTATCTGAGTGTGGAACTTAATGTGCTTACTCCTTCTGATTCAGGGCATATGCAGCAGTCTTTGGCTTCAGTTTCAGAGGAATTCTCCTACACTCTGAAAAAAGTTACGCACAACATTGTAGGATCAGATATTTCTGAAGGACATTCACTGATATGACTCTCTCCCTCAACCCTTCCACTTCCCAGTAAGGACAAATTCCTTTTGCTCTCTTCATGCGTCTTCCTTATCAGCAATAAATACACAAAACATGCAATAGGTAGATAAAATACTGATGACCCCCTAATAATCCATCTCTTGAATCATCCCTCCCTCTAAGCTTCTGCTTATGTTCCACACCCTCTTTTGAGTGACTTTTTTTTTCTTCTGTTAGATTCCTGGCTTCTCATATCTGTCTCTACCTATTACTTTGACATATCATTGACCTTGTGGCTTACACCATACATACAACAACTACCCACAAATGTATTTCTCTGTCCTCTTATTTTGGTTGAGCTGCAGTTTCATGAATGCAGCTTCCTATTCCCTACTCATTATCTTCATGCACCTCAGAATTAAATTGTCCAAAAATAAAGCCTCAATTCCATTTCCTCTATACTTGCTCCTTCAACAGGTCTCTCCATCTTGGTAAATGGCTTTGTGTTTTCTGTTGTCCAGGCAAAAATATTTGGAGTCTATCGTGACTTTTCTCACTGTATCTGTTATTAAGTCATCTCTACTTTTTAACCACTCTTACCCCGGTTAATGTGAACCACTGCTTTATTAATTGTTATTTCTGCAAAATTACCACTGTATGCAGCTTAACGCAACATAAATTTATTATCTCTCAGTTTTGTAGGTCAGAAGTCTGGTCGTGACTCAACTTGGTCATCTGCCTCAGAGTTTCACCTCTCCAGGCTCCCATCTCAGGGCAGTAGGCTCTGCTGAAGTTGGACTGGGGAAAGATTTTCTTCCCAGTTCCTCTAGGTTGTTCAGTTTCTTGATGGAGGCTGCCCTCAGCATCCTGAGACCTCCTGCTGATTCTTGTCACAGGGCTCCTTCAACAAGGCCACTTACATCCTGGCAGCTCACTTCTTCATGGCTTTTGAGGGATGGTCTCCCCAGTCTCCAGTGGATCTGCCAACAAGGCGAAATCTGATTTGGGTGGGAAGGTGCCTCATTTATATAATCATGGGGGTGACATCTTCCTACCTTTCCTGTTATGTTGGTAAGAAGCTAGGTCCCACACCCAGGGGAGGAGCAGGAGCCAAGGATCACTGGGAGTCAGTGATTGTCTCCCACGACTGATGTCTTTTGCCTGGTTTTCAAATAGCTCACTGACTCCTTTTCCCATTCCTGCTCTCATTCAACAACTAGAGTGATCTCTTAAATAATTAAGCCATACAATATCCAGGGTTCATACCTTGAATGGCTTTCCATTTCAGTCACACAGTAAAAGTGCATGTTTGTTTAAGGTCATACAAGAGCTGAACTTCTGCCTCTCTGATCGTACTCTCAGAGGGACCTCGTCATCCCTGTATGGAGTACCCTGTCCATATCTATTACTGTTACCTTTTTCAAGTCTTTGCTTGAATGTTACCTTCTCAGTGAGGCCTTATGGAAAACACTACCACCTATTTAAAACTGTGACCTGTTCTTCCTTTCTCCGCTCAGCTATTCCTTTTTTATTTTATTTTTATTCTATTTTCCTCCTTTGTACTTGTCATTAATAGCATATATAAATTTCAACATTTAATCTCAAAGCCTGGGTCACAAGAACTGTTCTGTTCCCTGCCGTAACTGTAGCACTGAGATGTGGACCCCACAGTAGACAAAGAACAAACATACACTGGATAAGTGAATGGATACATCTCAATTCCTCAATATGGACTCCTTATTTCTCAAACCCATGGATGTATCTCACATCATAAAAATTCTATTAAAATCATTTTCTATTCCAATTTTCCTTTTCTACAGATTTATAAGTATGTGCATATACTTATATATATATGCATGTATACGTACTTACAAAAATACATATATGTCACATATACATACATACATGGCTTATTTCTGTATTGGTTTTGTGGATTCTTAAGAGTTGAAAAAGAGCTTAGACTTTAGGACGAGTTTTATTCGTCCTGAGTAATTATTTGTCAATTGGTTTTGAAACATGTATCAAGGACTTGTTGAGTGATATTTGAATACACAATCATATAAATTTTGTTGACATCCTGTTTGGTTATCATAAAAAAACTAAGTATTTGCTTTAATCTTTGCTTAAAGAGGCTTACTCAGATAGGACTCTAGTTGACCTAATTGGCAGGTCAAGAGGTCTTGTACTATATAGTAGTTAAAGGATCAAATCACACCCTAGAGTTTCTGACGCCCTTTGTCATCCCTACTCCCAAGCCCTCCTTAATGTCTGTCTGCTCCTTCCTCCCCCAGTTGGCACTATAGGCTTTTGCTACTATATATTAGATTGCATTATTTGAGGTTTTACATCAGTGGAGTCATACAGTGTGCAAAGTTCTTTCTGGTTTCATTTACTCAACAAAATTATTTTGAGATTCCTTCCTGTTGTTGGGTGTATCAACTTCTGATTGCTGTGTGGCATTCATGGTATGGATATACCACAGATTGTTTCTCCATTCACTTGTTGACAGACATTTGAGTTGTTTTCAGGGGTTTTTTTCACTTTTACTAAGAGCTGTTCCATTCATTTGTGTATTTGTGTACAAATCTTTCATAGACGTAAGTCAAACTGCTTTCTAAAATGTACCATTGTATATGTCTACCAGCAGCGTATGAGAGTACCAATTACCTCACATCTTCTCCAACACTTGATTTTGATAATCTTTTTTAATTTTACACATTATAATAGGTATAAAGTAGTACTTTGTTAATATTTTAATTTGCATTTTCTTAATTACTAATCATGTTAAATATCATGTCATCTGCCTATTTGATATCCATGTATCATTTTTGGTGAAATCTCTTTTCAAAGTTTTTGCACATTGAATTTTGAGAGTTCTTTATATATTCTGGATACAAATCCTTTATAAAATATATTTTATTCCAGTATGAGATTGTCTTTCCATTTTCTTAACAATGTCATTTGAGGAGGAAGAAGTTTTAATTTTGATGGGTTCCAAGTCTTCAATTAAATTTTTTTGAATCATGTTCCTTGTATCAGAATGTTTTTTCATCTTAAAATGACACACTGAATTAAGAATATTTAATTTCTTTAAGATATACTTTAACATAGAAATATGCAAAATAACAATAATTAACTTAAAGTTTTATAGGTTTTTATGTGCCTTTGACCTTCAAACAAATTTCATTCCACTTGATTGGTGTATGTGTACCTAAGTTTAAACAGCTTTATCACTTCTACACATGGTTATATCCCTAAGCCAGTGTTTCTTGACTTTGGAACTATTGACATTTTGTACTGTTCTGGGTATTGTAGGGTGTTTAGCATCCTTGACTTCTTTCCACTAGACTCTAGTAGAATCTTCCAGTTGTGCCAGACAAAATGTCTTCTGACATTATTGAGTGTCCCCTCTGGACAAATGTCACCCCTGGTTAAGAAGTATTTTCTTACTTTATTGTGCTAATGAGCTTGATTCTGATTCTCACTGCCCTAGGCAGACTGACTGATACGTTAAGTTTTATGATAAAGCCAGAACAATAATATGCTTCCTTTCTCACTTGATATCAATGATATCAGGAGAGATAGATGCCGTTCCCCTCCAAACATACACCCACACCTGCTTATGCCTATGTAAATGGCCCTTAAGGACAAGTGACACTATTCTCTAATGGTGCTGGACACAGGAGTCGCTTTCGTATGGTGAAGACAAAGAATGTGAGGTATTCTGTTACTCCTAGTTTTGGAGGTAGTGATTTTCTACTAAGAAGAATTACCTAATTTTTTGTTTTCTATCAGCAGATACATTCCATATTAATTTGCTTTTGACTTTTTCTGCCCTTTTGTTCCAGCTAGAGTGTATTGGTTGTCAGTTAAACTGATCCCTAATAAATAAAAAATATGTGGAAATAATACAGACATTTGGAGGGTAAGAAGAGGAGGAGAGGCAGGAAAATACTTGTGTAGTAACCTCTATCATAGATATCTGATCTGTTCCTTTGTTTATGGTGTCCATTTTAAATCATCTAAAGCATGATCACCATTTCAGACCATAACTTTGAGCATAAAACTTAGTGTTTTGAAGAATTTGCATTTCTCCATTGCTGGAGTTCCTTTGGAGAATATTTGGGGTATATGGTTATATGACAAGGAGATGATATTGCCACCATCCTACAGGTTTCAGAGAACAGTTGAATGTCCTGTGGTAGCTCATAAAAATATAGATACAAGTTTCATTTTTTTTCCTTTGGGAATGCATTGTATAAGTGACACCAGATGGAGTATATACACAAGACAAATGCCAATGTTGGGGTGACATTGTTTGGATCAGGAGTCTGGATGAAGCTGCTGACTAAACAGACATCCCCTTCGGGCCGATGAGTTCCATTAAAAAACTATAATCACTGTTAAAGGAGCTCAAAAGGAAGATGATTAGAGATAGTGCATGAAACTCTTCTTGTGCTTAAAATTTGCACCAAGCATTTTGCTGTCAGTATTAACTAGAGTGACTATGTGCAGTAGTGACTCAAATAGTGGCAGCCAGGCCCTTCTGAAATAATAAATTTGGTGGCTAACCACTTATTTTCAGGGCAGGGAAGCAAGTGAATGGTGCTTTTAAGCCTTTCTGTCACCAACAGACATCACATTATTTTACTGTGTGAGCCCATGTAATTCGCCCAAATTACAAGGCAAGATGCTGGAGGAAGTCATTTTATTGTAACATCATGCTGAATGTGGGATGGCATTTTCCAACTCAGGCTGGGAAAGTTGGAGAAGAATGGTGATTAAATGCTGGGAGTCATGGGGAATGTGATCTGATTCCACAGCCTGGCAGAAGTCAGAAGGGAGGTGCCTGCCCTCAGTCCTTTCTCAGATTAGGATTTTTTTTTCTGTCTCTGGGGCAAAGGGATGCTATTTAATTTTTTTCTTCCCCCCTCTATTTAATATATCAAAGAATATAAATTCATTTTAAAACCTTGTTCTCTTTCTTTGGTTAAATATTTCCCCTTCATTTTGTCTCATTACTTCCTCATCTCTCCTTCTCTGCTGCTCTCTGTGAGCTCTCCTCTTATTCCCCTGAGATCTTCCTTCCTTGGTTTCTTGCAGTGTTCCAATTGGGACAAAGACACTAGGAAAGTGTTTTAGTCAGCTTTTGAGTCACTGCAACCAATATACTTGACAAGAACCATATAGAGGAGGAAGAGTTCATTTTGACTTATGACTTCAGAGGTTCAGTTCTTGGTTGGTTAACTCCAAATCTCTGGGTAAAAGGGGAGGCAGGACATCATGGTGGAGGAAAGCAGCTGAGAATATGGTGACCAAGAAGGAAAGAGAGAGCTACACTTTCTGGGGGCAAAATATAAACTCCAAAGACACTCCTCCAAGAGACCTTCTTCCTCCAGCCACACTCTACTTGCCTACAGTTACTGCTCAGTTAATTCATATGGGTGGGCTAATCCACCAATGAGGGCATACCTCTCATAATCTAATCATTTCACCTCTGAGATTTTTGCATTGTCTCACATCTGAGCTTTTGGGAGATGCCTCATATCCAAACCATAACAGAAAGCAAGGTTCTGCTGCTGCTCTAAGGAATTAGCCACATACATCTCAAAAATAGTGTTGATTGTTCCTCTGGTTAGTTGCTTTGCACTATTCTTTCTAAGGGGGTTTTCTAATTACCAAAAGTAGTATCGTTTAGGTCTCAGGATTCACCGATGTGAAATCATTAGTCATTTACTACCATGAAAAGTGAGAAACAAATGCATTTACTCCTTAATTATTCTTTAGGAAACAGGGATAGACTTTTTATTTTGGAATAAACAGGTCAAATGCTTTAACATACTGTGTTTGGTCCACCAAATTACTTGGTATAAACACGGTTGCTAATTTATTTCAATAGAGTTGTATAGAGTAAATAATAAAAATGGTATCTGTTTCTCTTACTAAATGAAGGCATTGTATTGTAGCTGGCAAAAGCATGGGTCCCTCCTAGCTCTGTGACCCCTAGCATGCAACTGAAACACTCTAGGGCTCATTTTTCTTGGATAGCATAGAAATAATAGCCCTTTTCTTGCAAGTTAACAAGATTAGAGGAAGTAATGCATGTAAGACAGACTACTCCGTATGCTCATGAATTAGAACTGCTTATTTTTGTTTCTGTCAGTTGTAATTATAGTACCTTATTTAAACTGTGCCTACGGTTATTCATTTATAAAGTAGGGGTTGTTTTCAAGAATGAATGAATGAGTTTATATTAAGCACTTAGGCTTCTGGCACATGTGAGAATCATAAATGTATTAATGATGTTATCCTTTTGTAAAGAGTATTTTTACTATAAAATATGACAACATATACAAAGAAAAATTAGTTGCATAAATTGATTTCCATGATAATTCTTTCTGTGTATGGTTTCTTTACTCAATGCTACATTTGTAAGATTTATCCATGTTTTTGCATATAACTACTGTCTGTTCATTCTCATTACTCGTACAGTGTTCTATTGAATGAGCATATTTAAATTACCCAATCAACTGTAGACGGACATTTGGCTTGAGTCCAGCTTCTGGCTGTGAATAATGAGGCTGCTATGAAAATCCTTTCATCTATCTCTTGCTGCTTATGAATGAATTTCAGTTGAGAACGTACGTAGGGATGGAATTGCTGGGTCATAGAGGTTGACTCTTCAGCTGTTGAGTAGATAATGCTAAACTTCATGAGGCTTCCCATTTCTCTTCAGCCTTGCTAGCACTCACTTGGCCTGATTCAACTGAACATTTTGGTGGGTATGCAGTGAGATGTCATTACATCTTTAATTTGTATTTATTGATGTTTAATAAAGAGAACCAAATTTTCATTTATCTGTTGGCTGCTTGGATGTAGTCTAGGTATGGTGTCTATATTCAGCATTTAACTTTCTTTACTAATACTATGAATTACAAACATTATCTTCATTCTATGGCCTAATTTTCAACTCTCTTGATAATTTTGGAGAAAAATAATTTTAATAAAGTAAAAATGATTGACCTTCATCTTTGTGGTTAGTGTTTTTTTTTTTTTCTGTTAAAAACAAGAAAGAAAAGTGTTTTCCTTCTCTGAAGACTTCATAGTAAGAATTTCATTGTTTTGGTCTAAAATCTACCTGGTGTTGACTTCTTTTTATGGTCAAAGAGAGGAATAAAGTTATGTTTTCTTCTTATGTGGGTCTCCAGTTATTCCACTATCATTTATTGAGGGGGTCCTCTTTTCCCTATGTCTCTACAGCGTCACTTTTACCATCTATCAGTGAAGAGTTCATGTCTTTATGTCTGTTACTAAGATCTTTCTTCCCCATTGATTTATTTTCTTTCTTTCTGTCAACACCATACTGTTTTAATAATTGCCACTTTATAAAAAGCAGAGCAAGTTTCCACTCCCTACTCATTTTGTTTTAAGGCTTTTGATGTCAGTGGTTTTCAAAGTGTGTCTGAGGTCCCCAAAACCTTTCAGGAAACCCATAATCTTGTATTTTCCAACTACTTATATGTGTGAGGCTGGATTTTACTCATATGCTTCAACAAAATAGCGTACGAGACAGTCAGTTCAATCTTCTAAATCTAGGTTTTAAAGAGATGGGCAAAAATGCAAAACAGGGCCACTGTTTGTACTCATTATTTTTATTTTGGAAAGTACGACATTTTTTATATGTTGAAATTCACTATGGTAAAATATAATATACTCAGTGTTATTATCTTAAAAGCACTTATTTATAAATATTTAAAAATTTTTAAATATGTTCCCTGTTTAATGTTTAATACAATGAAGTACCCAAAGCATATTGTACATATAAATTAAAATTCTTTGAGGGCCTCAATAATTTTTTAAAAAGAGTTTTCAGTTGTCAGTGGACACAATACTTTTATTTTACTTTTCCGTGGTGCTCAGGATCAAACCCAGGGCCTTAGGTATGCTAAGCGAGCACACCACCTCTGAGCCACAACCCCAGCCCCTCAATAACTTTTAAGAGCAAAGCATTTGTAAACAGTTCAGGCTATTCTTGATCTTTTGCATTTTCACATTTTTATTTCACATTATAGAAACAGCTTGTCAAATTCCTCCCCAAACAAAAATAAGTATCTGTTGCAATTTTCATTGTGACTGCATTTGGTTTGTAGGTCAATTTTGAGGGATTGATTTTTTTTCTTAATGTTAAAGTCTTCTGGTCAATTAAAATGTTATATTTTAAGAGATATAACATCTATAAGGCTCCTTAACATTTCTCTCCATCTTTGTATTGGTTTGGATGGAGACCTTAACTCTATTTAATATGATATTTTTAATGCTATTATAAATAGTATATTTTAATTTTATTTTCTACTTTTTGTTGCTGGCATTTAGAAATAGTATAATTTTTGTATATGAATAATAAGTCCAGATGATTTGCTGCACTAAGTCTAATAATTTTTGTGTAAATTCTTTGGATTTTCTACTTTTAGAAACAAGCTTCTGCCAATAATGGCAGTTTATTTCTTTGTTCCTAATTCTTATATTTTATTTCTCATATTTTTCTTGCTAGGTCATAGCAGGCATACTGGTCTTGAACTATCCTTCCTTACATTAAGATTTTCTGTTATTAGTTTGCTGAGAATCATAATTATGAATAAATGTTAAATTTTATCTAATCCTTTATCTGACTTATTGAGATGATTATATAATATTTCTCTTTTGTTAATGTGACACACTGTGATTTTTTAAATGTTAATCCAATCTTTCGAATTGGATCTTCTGGAATCAACTAATCTTTGTCATATCTTTTATATGTTTCTGAATTAGTTTACAAATTTTTTGTTAGGATTTTTGTGTCTATGTTTATGAATGGAATTAACTTGTAAATTTTTGTTAGATTATCTTCATATTCTAATTGAGCTAATCTTCAATATTTGGCAGAATTTTCCTTTGCAGCTACTGAAGCCAGTTTCCTTGTGGGAAGACTTTAAAGGATGGGTTCTGCTTCTTTAAAATTTGTAAGATTATTCACATATTGATAAATCTAAGTTAATTGGCATGATGATTTTTATAACATATATATGTGTGTGAGTATGTGTGTATGTGTGTGTGCATGTGTGTATGTGTGTGTGTGTGTGGTTGTAGGGTCTTTGATGGTATTCCTTTTTACCTAAAACTGATTTTTTTTTTAAGTTTCTTGATTATTTAGTATAAGGGTTTATTGTTGTTATTTGTAATTACTTTCTTTTTTGTTTGTTCTAATTTGTTGTACATGACAGAATGCATTTATACATTTTGATAGATCATACATAAATGGAGTGTAATTTATCCTTTTTCTGATTATACATATTGTAGGATCACATTGGTCATGCAGTCATATATGTACATGAGGTAATAATATGTTTCACTCTACTATTCTTCTTACCCCCATGCCCCTTCCTCTCCCTTCACTCCCCTCTACCTAATATAAAGTTTATTATTATCAATTAATTTGTTAATAGCAATTTTATAAACATTTCTTTATTTTACTTTCATTCTTATTTTCACTGGATATAGTGTTTAACATTAGTAATTATCTTCTTTCTATACGTTGAAAATATTAACCCACTTTCTTTGGTTACGTTGTTTCTATTAGGAAGTCAGCTTTAAAAAAAGATTCTTTCCCATCCTAGATGCCCTTAAATAGATGAATGGATAAAGAAACTTCAGTGTATGTACACAAGGGAATATTACTCAGTCTTAAAGAAGAATGAAATTATGGCATTTGAAGGTAAATGGGTGTAGTTGGAGAATATCTTACTAAGTAAAGTAAGCCAATCCCCAAAACCAAAGACCAAATGTTTTCTCTGATAAGTGGATGCTGATACATAATGTGGAGGAACTTGGATTTGGGCACAGGGGAGGGGGGGGCATGGCGGGGTGATGGTGGAATGAGATGAACATTATTACCCTATGTATGTGTATGATTGCACGAATGGCATGACTCTGCATTGATGTATAATAAGTTGAAATGCATTCTACTGTCATGTGCAACTAATTAGAACAATTAAATAAAAGCAGAAGGTTCTTTCCTTTTGGCTGCTCCATACTCTCAAATCATACCCTGAGATGTCTATGTGCAGAGTTCTTTAGCTTAGAGTGCTTTGGGGTTCACTGGATGGCTAATATATCTTTAAACATTGCTTTTGCTCCTCACCTTTCCCTCCTCTGGAGCTATGGATCCACTTGTATCTAATAGCCATCTTACCCTTTTTTGTTTTGGTCTCTTCATTGTGCCTAATTCTCAAAATAGTTTTTTCTTCTATCTAATTTACTGAGTTTAAACACATCTGAGTTCAGTATTGTTTTTTTCAATTGCAAAAGGATATAAATATATATAATATATATAACATATTTTAGTATAAATAAATATATTTTTGGGTCATTGTTCTCAAACTTGCAAAGTGACTTGGATTTTTTCTATATTATGTTTGCTTTTGATTTTTTTTTTATTTATTGCAACAGTTACCATGTTTGCCCACAAATAACAATGTGTTCATTCAGGTCATTGATGAAAATATGAAATTAAGTAGAATCAAGGTGGTATTATAATACAGTATATATAATATCATCTGGCTTGGAAATTTTAATAAACCTTTCACAAAACAAGCACATTTAATTTGGCATAAGCCATCTCTCTGGTGGCTCACACAGATTATTATGGTCTTTTCTAAGGGTGAATAAACTTTTATGTTTAATAATTTCTTCAGATTTTTATTGGCTATCAAGTCAGTGGGTTTGTTTGTAGTTTTCATAACCTGAAGACTGGGATATCATTTGATGAGCTTCAAAATTTTAATACCCCAGAATTTTGCTGGAATTTTTCATAGATTACTGCTGTGAAATCTTTCTCATATGTCCCACAATATAATTATTTGTGACTGGGAGAATTGCACTTATTTAAACATATTATGCATGTATTTCCCCTTGCACTTTCACAGACAACCCAAAGTTTAACTGTTTTTCTTAAAAATAGTCAGTATTCACACTTTTTTAATTGATAAAACTTTTGCATATATTTGCAAATATACTTCCATACATTGCATATATACTGTAACATACTTAATTCTTTATTGTATTATTGTCTGATGGAGATGATATCCTCTCCTTCCTTCCCTTTGTCATCAAAGAAATTGTGATGATGACAAGAAATAATAGGTTTTGGGGCTTTCATGTGATTCTTTCATAGATTGTAATATCTTCCACTTTAGTAGAGTTGTTAAACTATAACTGCTCTTATAACAGTAAAGAAGAATAAAGTGCCTTAAAAAATCATCAGGAAAATGTTAGAAATTACAACATACACTGTTTAAATATGTATTAAATACATTAAATATGCACATTTTTAAGTGCTGAGTCATATAAGAATTGAATGGCTAATATTCAGAAATCCTTATTTTATTACCATGTTATATGGTTAATTACAGGATGATATACTTTTATAAGTACAAAAGACATTACCAAAGCAGTAAATTAAGAATTCTTATTTTTTCAGTAGACAAATAAGAAATCCAGAGAAGGGAAACAACTTCCCCCAATCACATGGTTTTGTTGGAGAGAACTGTATGCACATCTCTTCCAGTGTTTTTTAACTACTTGCTATTACACTCCAAAAACTTACCATTTAGCAAGAAATGATTTCCTGGCTTGGCAGAAGATTTAAAACATGTGTACTGTTCAATTATATTGTGGGAGGGGAAAGAAAGCAAAATGGAACTTATGAAATAATTGCTAAAGTAAGAAAAAGAATCCACCAGTTTCTCATTTCCTTTGATGTTTGAATTTGCAGAATGACCTTTGGGATCAAAAAAATAAAAGATATATTCCAGTAGTACTGTGTGTGGAGGAGGCAGGATCAGGCTTGTGGCAAGAATATGAAGTTCTGAGACCTTAAAGGTTTTCTTCATCAATTATCTTAGAAAAGTTCAGTTGTTTGTTCTGAACAAAATGAAAAAGATGGGCTACAGGAACAGAATAAAAATACCTAACTCCTGGGAGCTGCTCAAGATATTCTTCATAACCTTTACACCAGCACAGTAGAAGGGAATGGCATTCCTGGGTACTGTGTTTGACTTATTTTTTTTTTCCTGTTAAAACCATCTCTGGATTCTCTCTCGTTTGTCTCTCTCTTTCCCACCACTCTCTTCATTTACCCATTTAACGCATCTTCAGAGTCCCTTGTGACTCCTCATCTTCATTGCTGCAAACTCTTTGCTCACATTTAAGTCTGTTGCCTTCTCAAACTTGATCTTTCAAAATTCCTCCTGCAAAACTCATCTCCTAGCAGTTTGTTATTTTGAAGAAGTGGGAGAAGATCATTGGAGTTTCCAAGAGCTATGTCACAGCTCTCAAACATCTTTATTTCCTGAATGTTTATTTGCCCTCTCAGTTATCTAAATAGGAAGTAAGAAAAAAGTGCAGCTTTAAGCCAACTAGAAACTTCCATGATGAATGATATGTTCTAAAGAAAATCCTGTTTCCTAAGGCACCACATAAAATGAGTAATCTTCATATCCTCATTAGCAAGTGCATAGTAAAATTTCAAGGTGATTGTATCTGTATGCGAATATATCAAGAGTGTTTCTTTTGAAATCTGTTCCAGAAGTAGTTATATAGTGAATGCTGAGTGTCTATGCCCCTTTTCTTTTTATATTTATCTTTTCTTCTTAAATAGCATTGGTAATTGCACTAAGGTTACAGATAGTGAAGAATGAGGTTTGGGTTTTTTTCTTTCTTTTTTCTTAACTAGTTAGCTAGACAATAACACTGGGCATATTGAAAACAGCAATATTTTGGTGTAATATATGCATTGTTTCTCATATCTGTTTGGTCAAGTAACTGGTGATATCTCTGTGGCCTGGACATTGTGCAGATATTTGCCATTCAATGATCACATAAAGAAGCAAGTCTTCCTGAAGAGAAAGATATAAAAGCATAAAAAAGCATATAACCTAGTAGATTTTATTATTCATATCTTCTTACCAGTTGCCAATTTTATGTGTAATAATGAAGTATATATATATATATTCATATTCATATTCCTTTGCCTAATTGGGACACAAATTCATAGTAAAATAATAATTATTAAGAATTACCTCTTCCTGACATTTTCCACTTTGACAAGAGCCTTAAATGTCTTAATCCAATGGAATAATAAAATGTTCCATTTCAGGCCCAAGTGATGTTTGCTCTTCCTTGTTTGTGTTCTGGGCGGGTTTCTGCTATACTTCAAATCACAGCCCCTAGGAAGTCAGTGGGTTTGTCTGTAGAACCTGACAGGCCTTTTCAAGGATATCCAAGTCCAGCAGTCACATTACCTATAATCATTGCCCCTCTAGTCTCTTCCAAACTTGTGGGTGAGAGGAAACTCTCTGCTTCATCAGGGCACAGTTTTAGGTAAAAAATTATTTATATTTCTAACCCAAATATCTTTTTCTCTGTAACTTCTCCATTCCATTTTCTTGTTCCATGCTGATCGGCACAGACTTGGTGTCAACTGTATGGCTTTGGCAGTCTTGAAATTAGCTTATGTTGCTTCTCAGTGAATCTTTTTCTCCCTGGGCCTAGCAGTCTCCATTTATGGAACTGACATTTTATCTTCTCACCATCACCTGCCAGTCTTTGTTCTCCAGATGCATTAAAAAATGGTGAGGTTTCCTCCAAAGAGAAAGGAAAGCAGCAGCATAGAAAGAGTTAAAGAGAAAAAGATACAAATGAGTGATGTCCATAGAGAAACAAAGAAAGGAACAGAGACAGCAGAAGGCAGATGCATCAAAAGGGAAGAGTGTCCCCATGGCTGGTTGACAAGTACCAATATTCCCATCAACTTTTCAGACTTGTTATGTGCTTTGAAACTTTACTTCAGGTGGTTTGACTAATGTATCTATACCTGATAGATCAGAACATTTCCCCTATTTTAGTGCAATCTAGAATTAGTAGCTAAATATATTTTCCATCTTATTATCAAGGATATTATGATACACTGTTTCTAGTAGTTAGCTAGGATTCACTTATTCCAATGTTTCTATTCAATGGTTTACCAAGAGCCACAGAAAATTATTTATCAGAGTAAAATTATCTATACTAAAAAATCTCCCAAGTAGTTCCAATGGTATAATTTTAAAAGGTAATTGACATTTTAATGATTTTGAGTTATATAATATAGTTTTTTGTTTGACAGTCTTCATTTGATAATTATATATACACACATACATATACACACATCTATACATATGTGAAACTATAAAGACCAATGTGTGTGCATACACAGTCATACACACCCACGTGCATGTATATATATATATAAATATCTTAAATTCATAAACTTAGGCTAACTTCATTTTTAATTTTGGAAATACAATTCAATTTTAATTTTGGAAATACAAATTTGACTGTGTATTGCATTAATTACAATTTTAATCCTGGAAACTTGCCAGAACTCAGATATTGAAAGTAACTTAAGTAGTGAAAACAGTATTCAAATGGAGAAACTAGCTCAAGTATTTCAATTTTATGTTTTCTACAGTCATAGAAGTTCTAATCTTATATTACAATGAATACAAGGTTCTTTTGCCTTTGAGGGAACCACAGGTAGCAAGAAAATGTGCTAATTGTTGCAAATCAAAATATTGGCTCTTTTAATCTTTCACCTTCACCTCTTATTCCTTTCTGAATGGACTACTAATAAAGAATAAAAAATTATACATGGTGCAAACAATTTTGGATCCCTGGATTTCAGTGGGGTTTTTCCAGACTCCTCATCATCAGTAACACGTGTTAAGCCACAAGGGCATTTTATTAAATGCCCTACCATGTAAAGGGGTCAGTAAGAAACACTTGGACAAATGGTGCTAGGTTGATGTCCACTGGCAGCAGCACACATTGTCCAACTTCTTTATCATTGTTTCTGCAGCCTCCTTTTCTTATCAAAGAAAGATAAAAGGCCTTTCCATTTTACAAATAGAAGATGGTCAAAGGGTGAAACCAAATTAGCATGTGTGTCTATAATTGCTCAATCATCTCTCCAAAAAAAAAAAAAAAAATCACTGGAAATGATTCTTCTTCTTTGCAGGAATAATTGTGCACCTGCTTTTCAAAACACAAAAGCTAGTTTTGCCTTTGTGCATAAAATGTGATTAGGAGAATTTGGGGATCATGCAACTACATATTTACATAATCAAATGGCAAACTGCAACTTATTTTAAGCTCATGGTTCCTTTGTTCTTCCTTACCCAACAATCATGTAAATGATGCCAAAGGCACTGGTGTCTGTCTCACACTTGGGGAATTAGGTTTAGTTCGTATAACACTGTATCAAGGACACATGGCAGAGTAATGGATACAATAATGATTCTGGGACATTCTACTGAAAATACTTTCTATTTTCCGGTACATGCCAAAGTCATATTTAGAATTTTTCATCCACCCACCTTATGCACATTACAATTTGTGTTCCTTTGGGTGGGGGGAGTATGAGGTTTCTTGCTGATGATCCAAGAAATGTGAATAAAGTTGTTGGCAGATGGTTCGCACATTTCATTCTGAAATATCTTATAGTGACAAATAACAAAGTGTATATAATTAGCTCTATGCAGATGGCATGCCAAGTGTTGATATTCATCTCTGCAGACTTTTTACAAAGACACTATTTTAAGAGTTAAGATTCAAAGACAGCCCATAAGCCCTCTAACAAAGAACTAAGCAGAATTTTACCCAAAAGGACCATGGCTATCAAGTAACCTTTCTCTAGATCAAATTTCCCATTCTAGATCCAGTGAGCTGGGACCAAGTACAACTGATCAGACTATCCTGATTACTTTGACTGAATTGGCAGAAGGTACACACAAGTGGATTTAGGGCAATGCATTCACTGTACTTAAACCACAGTGCTATCCTTTCTCTTCCTTTACCCAGTTAAGTCTTTGTACCTTCTCTTCTCTCCACTAGCAATGCTCTGCTCTCAGGTCATTTCCGAGCTGGAGCTTCTTGTCAGTCAACTTTTAGCTTAAATGTCACTTCTTTTGAAAGATTTTTCCCTGTTAAACAGGACTTCTCCTTCACTCTTGTCAGTTCTTCTCATGTTACCCTGGTTTGTTTTCTTTTGTTTTTTTGTTATTGAATTTGAGGTAGGTGATAAGTGAGGATTTTGATTGATTGCTGTGTATCCCCAGCCTCAATTACAGGGCATACCACATGGGAGGTACTTAACTATCATGTACATTTGCAACTACTCCTCACTGGTCATAGCTATCAAAATGTTTGAGAAATAGCTTCTCTGTATCCAATGTTACCACATTGAACTAATACTATCTCTGCTGTAAAATTTCTATTTTATTACTTTTTAATTTTTTTTTTCTTTCTTTTCTTCTTCTTCTTTTTTTTTTTTTTTTGTACCCGGGATTGAACTCAGGGACATGACCACTGAGCTACATCCCCAGCCCTATTTTGTATTTTATATAGAGACAGGGTCTGAATTGCTTAGCACCTTGCTTTTGCTGAGCCTGGCTTTGAACTCATGGTCCTCCTTCCTTATTCTTCCAAGCTCCTGAGTCACTGCACCTGGCCATTTTCATTTTTTTGGTAGATATGTATGGGAGACAGAATTTGGAAACAGATCAGGGCTGCATACAAATATAGAACAGAGTTTTATGTATTCATTTATTTTGTAGTTTACCAATAAATAGAGATCATACAGGATTAGCTTATTTATCTACTATGTACCACACTGTCATGTGCCTTACAGATACTTCCTGACATTCATAGCACATAGCGCATGAATATAAGGAAAGGAAAACTGTTATCTTACTAAAGAGACACCTAAGTTTTCATTTTGGTTACTTCAAAAATCATTATCATAATTTTTGAAATACTGTGTTCAACAGTATATAAAATCAAATATGTATGACATTGAATGTGTTTGGGATTTGGTGTGGTCAGTGAGGAGAACATACTTCAAGGAAATGGAAATAGACATTCTTTTGTTTTTCTTTAGAAAGTTGAATTTCAAATTGATCTTTTAAAGGATGTATCTTCAAGTTTCCATTTTAGTGATATTGTGTTTTCTGATATGTTGTCCTAGTTTCATGGTATGAATCCTTGCTTATTGTTTGTTTTCCATTTCAGTTCACTGAAATTCTGAGAATTCTCCTGTTTCTTTAATTTGAATATTTATCTTGATTCAGATCTCAAATATTTGTACCTCTGGTTTTAAGTAGGAATAGCTGCAAATTTTGAGAACTGATTCAGCAAAACATAAACAACAGGTTTGAAGTACCAAAAGGGAACGTTACCTTCTTCCCCAGTGTCTTTTTAATTGTTAAATTTAAACGCTTCAGTCTGAGTATCCATAAAATGTGACGATTGCCCCAGCTGGGATTCTCTTGTCTTCCAGTTCCTTCATAGAGTTTTTAAAAATGCAGTGGTTTTATTTTTAAACATGTTGCAGGTTCTACATATTTTCTCTATCCTCTAAGCCTTTAGTGCACAAGGGGATCCTTATAATAGGCCTGTTTTCAACTCTTATTGCAAAAAGTTGGCCACATTAAAGACACCACATCTCTACACTCTACCCTCCAGTAGGCCCCAAAATGCTCTAAGTGGAGAACCGCTGAGACTAACTGCTCCCTAAAGGGAAGACTTCCTGGAAAGTAGGTTTCTGCATGTAACACTTCAGAAGCCCATGGGTGGAGGCGAAAGAAACAGTTTCAAATCTGAGCTCTCATAAGTGGAGGAACCCAAGTCAGTCAATTTCCAGCTCACAGGACACTTGAGGTGATGAGTAGTCTAGGTGGTTTATTCTACTAAGGACAAGAGACTCATATATACTATGTTACAATTGAGCAATGAATGAATGCTTTTGCTTTTTTGCTTTTGTAAAAAATATGAAAGAAAACAATAAGAAAGAAAACATGAGTAATTTCTAATGCCCTTGTCTATCTTTGTGGATACTCAATTTAATTCATTTCTTCTGCACTTCTAGCCCCAACTCCAGGGTCATTGTCTTCTCTACATCTCTTACACCAGTCTTGAACAGGATACAATGTGTGCCTAATCTGCTTGCTTTCTCCCAATACTGAGTATTCATGTTTTTCTCCATGTTTTTTTTTTTTTCAAGTAAACATTATTATTAATTTCTAGTTGTGTGTGTCCTTTAGCATGGTGGAGTAGACTCACAAGCTGGGTTCCCTTTTCATGAATATCCCACAGAGGACCTCAAGCTGAGGGACATTCTTCAAAGATACTGAACTTCACTCAGGTATTATAAATAGCATGAAGGACCAAGAAAAACTGAGGACATTTATAGATTAAGAAACACTAAAGAGCTAGGACCAACTGGATGGCCCAGGATTGTCTTTTGCATATAAAGGGCATTATTGGGACAATTGGTAGATTGGCTATTGCCAATTGAAGTTAATGTCCTGAATTTGGTAATGATATTATGATTGTGTAAAGAAGATGTCCTTATTAGAAAATTTACATGGAAGCATTTACAAGTAAATGGGGAAGATATCTGCAATTCATTCTCAAATAGTTCAGAAAAAATGAATACAGGAAGACAGAGATAGGAAAAAATCTAAGTGTGGAAACATGTTTAAAATAATAATAAAGCTACAAGGGTATTTGTTAATTATTTTGTAACTTTTGTTTAAGTTTGAAAGTGTTCTTAAACAAAACAAAACCAACTTGGCCCTCTTTGTTGAATCCTTTACATAGAGGCTGGCTGCTCCAGCAGATACTGTGTCTGATCCACCCTCCAGAAAAAGCTTCCCACCTGTGTCAATTCTTCTAAATCATCCTCAACATCTAAAAGTGTCTATTTCTAATATGCCATCTATATGAAATTAGTATCTATAATTACATTTGTAACATTTCAAAGGTGCTAGCATTTGCATATTATTTTCTACATTTATATTTTTCGATCTATATTTTCTACTTAAGTGGTTGTATGTCTTCAGAATTTATTGTGTAAATCATCCCAACATTCCTAAGATGTTCAAGGCAATTTACCATTAAGAATTGACAATAGAAACTGTCAGAGGTCATTTGTACTTGTTTCTGTGATGTGTCAGGCACTACACAGAACATATTCGTTATGAAATTTGTTTCTTATAACAATGTTATGAGATATTTTAAGTATTACTGATGTGAAAAGAGGCTTAGAGAGTTATGGCATTTTCCCAAGGTCACCTAACTAGGGAATGGTTGAGACAGAATTTGAACCCATGCTTGAGATGGAATTTGAATCCATGCCTATGTGCTACCTCTAAGTTCATTTTCTTTTCACTAGTATGCCATGCTCCACATTTCACCCCCATGAAAGTTAAAGATCAAAAGTTCATGGAGTAGAGATGTGATAAAATGAAAAGAGAATGTTATGTCAATACCATAGGTGAGTGGCATGTTTGCAAAAGTAATATGGTGAGCTCTACCTTCCCCTGATGCAAAAGGAAGGACAACAGCTAACCAGGGGAGATGAACTACATACTGAAACCAACCTGTAAGAGTTTCAAGAATGTGGTGTCCCTACCTTGAACATTCCAAGACTGAGGAAACATGCTGATTTTCAAATGCTTCCAGACTTAATAAACTGCCATTAACAGTTATTTTTAGCTCAAGATTTTATCAAAGACCAAGAGGAAGAAGTGCTGATGTTTTCCTATTTGTGTTTAATATTCTTGCCATCTTGTCCCAACTGTGGTGGGTTGTTTCATTAAGACCACAACAAACCCATTTGAGAATTTATCTGATGCTATAGGCATTTATTCTGTTTTGTTTTTTCCAGGTCTTACCCTCTTTCTGTAATTCTATGATTCCCATTTTTTTACCTCCAGAATTTGGGAAGGCGAAGCTTTTGTGTATCTATGGTGGAATTACTGAATTATTATTTTTGTTATTGTTTTCATTTGAAAAATAATACAAAGTCCTTTATAAATAGACTTCTATGGTTTGAATTTGTCCCTTCCAAAATCTGGTTACCAATGTGATAGTGTTAAGAGGTGAAACCTTTAAGAGGTGATCTAGGTCATGAGTTTATTCTCAAATAGTTCAGAAAAAAATGTGAATGGGATTAAGGCTATTATAAAATAGGCTTCACAAAGCATTCGGCTGTCTTGCTTGTCTGCCTTCGGCTCTGTGAGAATACACCCAGAAGGCACTGACCAGATACTAAATACCAATGCCACCACCTTAGACTTCCCAACCTCTAGAACAGTGAGAAAACCAATTTCTGTTCTTTATGAATAATCCAGCTGGTGGAATTCTGATACAGCAGCACAAATGGCCTAAGACATGAACTTATGTTAAAATAGTGTTTCTAGCTTGATTATCAGATAAAGTACTTCTGTAGCACTGTATTTCTAAAGTATTTCTGTGACTTCAAAACATTTCTCTAGTATCTTCAACAGTAGAATATTTGTGCTGGTTAATCTTTTATGTAAACATGGCAAAGCCAAGTAGATTTTAAGTAAAGGGGATTGCAGCCTGCAATGTGGGGCCTCCTCCAGTTAGCTGAAAGCCTTAGGAAGAGGATTGCCCTATTCCGAGAAAAGGGGATTCTGCCAGCAGACTGCTTCACCCTTGAGTGGCAGCCTCAGCTCTTCCTAGGTCTCCGCCTGCTGCTGGTCAACCCTGCAGATTTCATACTTGTAGCCTTCACCATCGGGTGAGCCAGCTCCTTAAAACAAGTCTCTCTGGATCCTACAGTATAACTTTTATTGGAAGCATCAATCTTTACAAGACAATTGAATGTAGATATGAAGACATGAAGTAGTTTATGAATTTGCTGTTAATTTTTATAGGGTACCAGAGGTCAAGAAACCTCTTTGTTACTAAAGCATTTAAAATCAGTGAATTAACCCTGAAAGCATACCAGCTACTGGTGTATGCATTTATATTAGTGTGTGTGTAGTGTCTGTGTGTGTGTGTGTGTGTGTGTGTGTGTGTGTGTTTTAGCAGTTCAGTATGTGTTAGAGAGAACATGAATTCAGTCATTTGAGCAATTCAGTTTCTGGTAAGGAACTGTATCCTAAAACACAGACTAGACTGCTTATTGTGTAGAAGCCTTTTATCCACTTATTTTTACTTTTTTATTAATATAATTCCCATTAATAATATCAAGTCATTATGTGGTCTGGAGTCACCAAAAGTTCTGTTATGGGCATGGGAACTTACTGTATTATAAAAATATAACCAAGAGATTCTTCACTGGGTAAGGTTGCTAGAGTTGTTAAGGTGTTATATTAGTAGATGATAATGAGAATGAAAGAATTATAATATTTCACAATTAGTCAACTGATAGGTAGAAAGATATTGAGTGGTTTGCTTTAGCAAAAGGAATTTACTTCATTTAACATTAGTTTTCAAGATAATCCTAATTTAAGTTCAAGTCTAGTTGCTTTGACTAACTTAGAAACTAACCAACATTTTTTACTTTGTGTAAGGAATTTTCTATAGTAGTAATATCAATTCATTTAATGTTACCTCACTAAATATTTTCTCATTTAATTTCCATAACAAACTTTGGAAGTAGGCATTGTGATTCTTATTTTGTAGTGAAGAATCTTGAAATCAGTTGAAGATTGAGTGTGAAATACAAAGTCATAGAGCTAACAAATGGCAGAGGCAGAATTTCTACATGGGTCTTTAATCCCCAGGATGCCAAATGCAAATACTTAGAAGAATCTCACAGACAATGTAGTGAGAGAAGCATCTGGGGCACATACAAAAATATTTCAAAGATATGTACATATGCGTGTGTGTGTGTGTGTGTCCCATTTTAATTCTTAGAAAAATAAGAGGGTATAAAATGGTTCAGTCCCTCAGAATATATAGTACCTTTCTGAAAGAGTTTACATATTTAATTTTTTAATTCCCCTATAATATAACAACATATATCCCTAATTGCCCCTGGGAGAAATTCAGAAGAGAAAGCCTCACTGTGAAGTAAATGAAAATAAAAGAGAAGATGAAAATCAAGCTCTTTTTTGTGAGGATGGGGCAAAGGTGCAGAAAGGATTTGGCCAAAGGAAAAGAAAACTTGGCACTTTCATTGGAAGGAAGATTGCAGAAAGGAGAAAGAAAAATTGGAATTTGACTCTCTGATCACTGTAATTATCAGTAATGGTCAATTGTGATTATTATAATTTAGAAAAATGAAGGAATCTGGCTGGCACTCAGGCATTTAATTACCATGTTATGACCACACCATTTGGAAAGCTTTCATTTGCATTCATGGAGATGAATAATTTCTTTTTGATTTAATGAGAAGAAAGCAAACTTCCTGTGCTCCACTTTATATCTTACAATCTGCTGGGGAAATTTCTCATTCATATTCCTTTTATGCAAATGATCAGCATTATGATCACAGAAGTATAGCATCTTTTTCTCCCCTTTGTTATAATTTCTGCTCTTTAGAGAGAAGCACTTAGTCCTCAGTGGCCTACACCTCACCACTGAATAGCAAGCTTTAGCTGCAAGGCACTTCGTAAAGAGGAGCAACTCATTGATAGAGCAGAGTAATATTTCTGCTTTGCATTTGCAGGTTACTTTATACTATTCTACTGATAAGAGCTTTCACATTCTTTATGTCACAGCTTCCCTGTGAGAGACTATATATCCTCACTTTTCAGATAAGAAGTCTGAGTCAGAAAATTCACGAATTTTTGCTTTACTTTTCCTTAAAAAATTTCTCCTATTTTCTCTTCTAACCCAGTATTCATTTATACAATGTGAGGTAAGGGTCTAAATTTATTCTCTTAGGGATTATTCATTAATCATGGTTTCTGTTTTAATCACAAGAAATGTAAACATCACATAGGTCAAGTTTTTCTCTAACATCATAACATTGATTTGAATAATACAGAAGAATCTCTAAAGAATAGTATAAAAAGATTTTTAAAATTCATTAAATAAATGGCTAAGGGATATAAACTGGTAATTTGCAGGAAGAATAGACTATGTCTTAGTAATAGTCAAGAAAATGTAAGTTAAGACCCAATGTGTGACTGAGTTTACCTATGAATAAATTAAGGGATGAAAGTTAGCATTAAAAAAGAAATGCCTTTCAGAAGATTTTATGTACATATTTTTATGAGCATAGAATAAGTCATGGAAGGGTATAACACTACAACTTGGGGAAATTGGATTGCTTTAATGAGCAAGAATAAAAATGGAGATGAGATTATCACTTATTTCAATATTTTTAACTTTTAAAAATATTCATGGATTACTTTGCAATTAAAAATTGAGTACAGGGAGAATTAGAATAAATGTGCTAGTGAATACCTAGAGAATTACCAAATGTTAACAGAAATTCAGACGAATAAAAAATTGGGTTTGAATTCTTCAAAAGCTGGTGCTGAAAGAAATATTTGTGTTCACATAGTTTATATGTGAAGTGATACTAAAAGTTCAGGGGTGGGAGAAGAAAGGTGAAAATGGGAAGGGAAGGCTGTCAGTTAAGGATGCCTTATGCAGCCCTTGGCCACTACAAGTGAGCTGAGCCAGGGGCCAGAAGAGCTGGGGTATTTATGCACCAGCCCTGGCCATATGGATTCCAGAGGGAGATATTAACTAACATTTTGGAAAAATAGTTCAAATCAGTATATGCCATCATGTTAGATAGAGTCCTATCTGCAGATTTGTAATCATTAAGTTTAATGCATTTCTGTGTGTATATGTGTGTGTGTGTTTTTCCTTATTGAAGTAAAATTTTTTATTTATTTTTAATTTTTATTTTTACAGACCTCATTTTGATTAATTGTACACATATGGGGTACAAATTTTCATTTCTATGGTTGTGCATGATGTACATTCATACCATTCTTGTTAATTATACATGTACATTGACTTTCCACAGCACAGTGAAAGGCCTATCGGCAGGCAGACTATGATTTCTTGTATATATCTTTATGCCTCTAAACAAGACATAATGGTCAGTCTTTTTATGTTTCCATCATTTCCTATTTTTTTAAAACAACCTTTTTTTTTCTTTCTAGATTTGGTTATTTTATTACTAGGTACAATATCTGCAACATTATGAGACTTTAAATACATTTTGGCATTTAAAACTTTCTTATTTTCTATAACCTGAAAAATGAGCCATGTATATTTGAAAGCTTGAAAAATCTTTCTGAACTATGTGAAATTTATTTGTTACCCAGTTTTTAAAAATAAATTGCAAATGGATTAATATTTAGGAGCATATCTACTTTGGGGATTGAATGGCACTCAAGCCCTGAGCCATATCTCCAGCCGTATTTTGTATTTTATTTAGAGTCAGGGTCTCACTGAGTTGCTTAGGGCCTCACTAAGTTGCTGAGGCTGGCTTTGAACTCACGATCCTCCTGCCTCAGCCTCCCGAGTAGCTGGGATTATAGGCATGCGCCACTGCACCCGGCGCATATCTACTTTTGGTAAAGTCTTATTTAAATTTTGGTGTCTGTGTTGAATGAAAGAAAAAAATATCTTTTCATATTGAATCAAGGTCTTTGTGCATTTGCCACATCCTTTGCTGGCCAGTGGTTTCATATCCAGGTAACTTCAAAATGAGCAACAAGGTGAGGTTTCTTTCTTCTTTCTGTTTTGTCTCTAGTCAACCTTGTTTAGAGTCTTTTTATTGATTTTTTTCATGGTATTTCATTATGAGGCTGCTTTTGCAATATTGTGTTAATAGGTTATTTTGTTAGATTTGTAGAAGGACTAATGAAATAATTTCATGTTAGCTGCCACAGTAGTTTATTAAAATATGGCAAATAGCAGTGATTGTATGAGAGTATGTTTCAAAGACTTTTTTTTTAATCTAGGAAATGACTCAAGAAATGCAAGGAACAACTGATATTCTCAGTAGGTCAAAATAATTAAGAAGTTTTCCCTTCTCTCCCTTTCTAGCAGAATTGAACTGCACAAATTGCTTAGGTATTCCAAATTGCAAATTTCAGTTTTGAAAATGGATCTAGAAATGATAACATTGTTAGACAAAGAACCAAAATCCAAATAGTAATAATTGACCATGTGACTTATATTCATTGCTGGTAACTTTGATTTTAGGAGAAATAAAATTAAACTTTTAATTCCTTCTATATTTATACTTCCACCAACATTGATGACGTAGTATTTTTGTATAATTTGTTCTCTCGGGAAAACAAAATAAACCTGTGTGAACTGAAGCAAACTTCACCTTCCCAGTATCCACTTTAATCCACATCAATATTTTAAGAAGGTTAATGGCCAAGTGTTTATCCCACTGTGTAGAGTTCTGTAAATAGCCAGACCAGGCCCTCTGCCTGGAGGAGGTCTTTAGTCCACACTCCCTTGTGATAGAAATCCAGTTTAGTCTAACTTAAGCTGAAAAGGGCATTTATCGACTCTAATAAGTGGGAAGTTCAGAGAAGAACCAGACTTCGTGCCCAGATGGACCTCAGGCTGTAAAAGGAGAGGAAGGAACTCTAAGGGGTGTTCATAAGGTCATGGGATTCTTAATTAAGTCCCTCCTCCTCTCCCTGCCCCTCTCCTTTAGCTCCCCTTTCTGTTTTGGCTCATCCTTTTCAACTGAACAATCAAGGTTTCTCTCCTAAGAATCAAGGGCCAGTCTGTAACCCTTTGTTCACAGCTGATCAGTCTAATACACTACTCCAACCTAGTGGCTTAAAATAATTATTTCGTATTTTTTCATGATTGAAAAACATTGTTCATTTTATTCAAAAATCTTTCTTACATATATGGAAATAACCATATGACTTTTCTTAATTGACTTACCAGGATGATATTTGTGACAAAAAGTTGATTATTAAATTGTCTTTGAAATTCTTTCAAGTAGAGGAAAACACTCCTGTGTTTTGATGGATGAATGAAAAGTTCAATTCTTTTTAAAGTAAAAAGTCTAATTTTTAAATTGCTACTATTGAAAAGGTTTTTATTCATAAGTGAGATTTGCCTAAATTTTTTTCTTTTGCCTGAGGTTGATATTAGATTGTGGCATTTTCATAGAATTATTTATATATACTTTCAGCATTATTCCTTATGAAAAGATATGATATTGTCTTTTGAAATCTAAGGGAAAAGTCACAATAAAACCATCTTGGCAAGGAGTCAATTTTGCACTCCAGTCCTGTTAGGACTACATCAGTGAGAACCTTAACACTCTAGCTTCTTCTTGGGTTCAGTTAGTGGGGATCCCCATCAGGATGCTGGACTAGGAGGCTGAGTACTTATTACCTGACTGCCTTGCTACAGCTCAATTCGGGCTGTCCCTGATGATTTCCTTATACTCGATGCTCTCCCAGGGCATTACACAAATCTGTGTGTTTTCCCAATCCTACAAGTAACTTGGGTAAACCCTCCTTGAGTTATCTTAATTTGTGTGCACTATTTCCTAATGGTATAGAATTGAAAGTGAAGTCTCTTAATATTCCATATCTCCTTTTGGTTTCCTTTTGGCTTTGCTGTTTGTAATGGTTAATTTTAAGTATCAACTTGTATTAACCACAGAGAGCCCAGGTATTTGGTCATATGTTCTGAGTGTGTCTGTGAGCATGATCCTGGATGATATTAATGTTTGAATCAGGAGACTTCTTAAAGTCGATTGTCCTCTATTGGTAATTGGTTTCATCCAAATCCATTGAAGACCCAAATAGAACAAAAAAAGTCAGAGTAAGAAGGAATGTCTTCCTGATGACTTGAGTTAGCACATTTTATAGCATTTGATCTTGAACTAAAAATTTGGCTTTTCTTGCTTGGGTTTCAAGTTCCCAGGGTCAGGATTACAATCCCATCATCAATTCTCCATGGTCTCCAGTTTTCTGACTGCAGAACTTGGGACTTCTCAGTCTCCATCAGCATGTGAGATAATTACTCATAATAAATCTCTTTGATGTGACAAATACCCAAATAGAAGCAACTTTGGAAATGGGTAATTGATAAAGGTAGCAAGAGTTTTGGAATACATGCTCAAACTAAACGATGTTAAGTGCAATTCATTTAGATATCAGACATAAATGAGGAATTATTTATTAGAAACTAGAGGAGAAGCAATCCTTGCCATAAAGAGGCAAAGTTCTTGACTGAACTGTGTTCTACTGTTTGTGGAAGGCAGAATTTGTGAGCATTGTAATTGAATATTTAACTGAGGCGATTTCTGAGCAAATGTTGAAGGAATGGCTTGATTCCTCCTAACTGCTTAAAATAACATAAGAAAAGATGGAGATGAACTGAAGAATTAATTATTAAGAATAAAGGGATCAGACTTGAAGATCTGGAAAATTCTCAACCTATCTATGTTGCAAAAAATGAGAAAGCATGTTCTGAAGGGAACAATAAGGGTAGGACTATCACTTGATAAAAAGTTTATGGAATTGTAAGAGCAAAAACACTGCCAATTTGAACTGAAGGGAACAGAGAAGAGACAAAATATGGAAGGCTGCCAAACTTCTTGAATTTGATAGGAGGGGATGATAGAGCTATTTGACTGTGAATGTGTACTATCATTCAAGGAGAGGGGGAAAGTACCCTAAATATGCTTCAGTTCAGGGATCATTAGAGTCAATGGCTGAGTTTCAATAGTCCTCTAATCTTAGCAGTGGGGCTGTTCTCTAGAGCCTTGGGAGCAGGACTCTTGCCCAGACATGTGGTGAGATACTGATACACCCATGGGCCTGGAGGGCAGAGTACTAGACAGAAAGGATTATTTTTGTGTTAAGATCATTTCCTTCCTAGGCATTAGATTTGCTTATACCCTTCACTCAATTCTTTCCATTTTTCCCCTTTTGAAGTGCAAGTGTCTATCCTCTTTCACCGTTGAATTTTGGAAGTACAAAATTTGTCTGTTTTCATAGAATCATGGCTGGAGAAAAATTTCACCTCAGGATGGAATAATTTGAATCTCACCTATATCTGACTTAGATGATATTTAGATGAGATGTCAGACTTTAGTCTTTAGAGTTGATGCTGGAATGGGTTAAGACTTTTGGGGCTCTGGGGTCAGATGATTATATATACATATATATATATATTTTTGGTGCTGGGAATTGAACTCGGGGGCACTCAACCACTGAGTCACATCCCCAGCCCTATTTTGTATTTTATTTAGAGACAGGGTCTCAATGAGTTGCTTAGGGCCTTGCTAAGTTGCTGAGGCTGGCTTTGAACTCGCGATCCTCCCGCCTCCCAAGTGCTGGGATTACTGGCGTGCGCCACCACGCCCGGCAGATGATTATATTTTGAATGTGAGAAGGACCTGAATCTGGGAGGATTAGGGGTAAATGCTATTGACAGAATGGTGCCCCTCAAAAATTCATGTTGGAAGTATAACCCACAGTGTGACAGAATTTAGGAATAGGGCATTTAGAAGGTAATTAAGGTTAAATAAGACTGTAATGAGGACGGGATCTTAATCTGATAGTATTGGTAGATTTATAAGAAGAGGAAGAGAGAGAAATCTCTCTCCATGCACACCCATCTAGGAAAGGCCATGTGAGCAAGACGGTGACTGTAAGTCAGGAAGTGAGCCCCATCTGAACCTGACTGCACTGGTACCCTGATGCTGAACTTCTAGCCACTCAATCAATGATATTTTATTTTAGCAGCCCAAACTGACTACTTAATGGTCTTATAATTTATACTACTAGATTAACAATTTTTTTAGGTTTTTCTTAGGTATGTCCAATTACTTTTGAAGAGCCACCTCCAATTCCAATCCCTAAATCACCTAGTTCGGCTTTCATTACATAGTATTTTGTATTTTCTTTTCTTTTGTTTCATTCCTTTCTTTTACTTTCCCCCCTTTTTTTTATTTGCAGTCTTTTTATGATATCTTCAGTTGAATGTTTTATCTATTTTCTGCCTTTTCCTGGCTCTCATCTTTGGTAAGAATATGGAATTCCATCTGAATACAGCATATAACTTGGGCTGAGGTCTGCAAATTTTAACAATTTGTAATTTTGTTTTGGGGTTGAAGTTGTTTAGGAGAGGACATCCTTCTGGGTCTCTCTTTTTTGTTTGACTTCTGACTTTAAAATATTGGCTTCTGTGACTCTTGTGCCTCCCTCTTTCATTTAAATGAACCCTTGTTGTTACATTGAGTGTCTCCAGATAATTTCCTCATCTCCATATCCTTGATTTAACCACATCTGCAGTCTCATAGATAACATGGTCTCAGGTTCCAGGGATGAGGACGTGATGTCTTTGGGAGGCCATTCTTCTGCCTGCCATATCAGCCATTTCTGAAATTTCCTTTCCCTATGCCTTTCAGAGGGAGGTTATAAGACTGCATTGCTGTGATCATTTTCCTCATAAGTGGAGTATAAATATGTTGATCTACATTATCACCAGTTTTTTTTTTTTAAATCTCAGAAGAATATTCAAGAAGCTGAATTAATTTAGACCATGGTGTGACCCTTGATGATTTTGATGTTTAGATGACTTAGATGTGTATTAATAATGGTGTCTTTTGGTTTTGGTGTGTTAGTCTGCAACTCAACAGCACAATGAGGATATTTTTCATGTTTGAAAATGTGCCAAAAATTGTTAAGTTTCTCATTAAAATGATTATTAACCTACTAATGGGAATAATAGGAGCTATAAACTCAATGCAGAGGTAGAAGGAATAATTAACCCTGTTCTCAGTTTCCCAAAGAAGGATAATAAAAATGCCTTTCTTTCCAAGACATAAGTGAGCCTGATGTTTTTGGAGCTGCAAAGAAAAAAATATGACACAATATTTGTCAAACATACATAATAGCCATTTTTTATATGCATTGCTTTTCTAATTCTGGCCCCAAGTATAAATAACATATGAACAAAGTATAGAATTGGCACTTTTTATTTCTATTCAAGATACATGTTAGTCTGAAAGGGCTATTGACTGAAAGTGCTTAACATTGATCTTTATTTTCTTCATATTTCATCAAAACAAAAAATCTTCAGTTGTTCTCTTTCTAAACATTTTCGTATTTTTTCACTGACAGAGAGCATATTTGTATTTATCCTTGCCCTGAATACCTTACTAGATAAGAAACTGTCACTATTTAAAATACATAAATACTGGATTCTGAGGTAATGTTTTTGTCAACCAAAATTAAAAAAAAAAAAAAAATCTCAGGTTGACTTAGCCAAAAAGTAATGGTGGCAGAAGTATCTTATGAGTACTCAATCGTTTTCTGAAACTGGGATTTACCACTGCAAATCTTTTAAACGTCAAAGAAATCAGAAGATATGAAGGATAATATTAATTCTGCCTATCTAAGAACAGGGAGATCGTTCTATCTTCTAAGGCCTTCAATTTATTTCCTTACTGTTCTTTAGATTTCATTGTAGAAGTCTTCTTTTAAAAAATTTTTAATTTTTACAGACTTTGTTTTCATTCATTGTGCACATATGGGGTACAAATTTTCATTTCTATGGTTGTGCATGATGTACATTCATATCATTCTTGTTAATCACACATGTACATAAGGTAATGATGTCTGTCTCATTCCACCATTTTTTATAATCCCACCCTCTCCCCCTCTCATTTCCCTCTAAAGATCCGATTAGAATGGCTTTTATCAAGAACACAAATGATAATAGATGTTGGTGTGGCTGTGAGGAAAAAGGCACACTCATACATTGCTGGCGGAATTGCAAATTGGTTCAGCCACTCTGGAAAGCAGTGTGGAGATTCCTCAGAAAACTTGGAATGGACCCACCTTTTGACCCAATTATCCCACTTCTTGGTTTATACACAGAGGACTTAAAATCAGCATACTACAGTAACGCAGCCACATCAATGTTTATAGCAGCTCAATTCACAACAGCTAGACTGTGGAACCAACCTAGATGCCCTTCAACAGAAGAATGAATAAAGAAGATGTGGTATATATAAACAATGTAATACTACTCAGCCATAAAGAAGAATATTATGGTATTTGCAGATAAATGGATGGAATTGGAGATTTTCATGCTAAGTGAAATAAGCCAATCCCAAAGAAACAAAGGTCGAATGTTTTCCCTGATAAGCAGATGATGATATAGAATGGAGGATCTTTTACCTCTTTCGTTAGATTGATTCCCTAATGTTTTTTTAAGGCTATTTGCTGTAACCAGCATGATTGTCAATTCAGGAACCAGAGGGGCAATGAGGGAATAAAGAAAATACAAACAGACACACACAGAGTAAAAGCTGGGACCAGGTGGGTAGCCAAGCCTGGTGAGGCTTGACTGACACCAGTGCTAGCTCAGCACATTTATTATATAGGTTTCATCAAAAGGTTATTTGTGGGAAAGTGTCAGCAAAGCAGGCAGGCTGACGGACTCAGGACTGGTGAGAATTTAGGGTCATCCTGTTTTGCTCAGAATTCACTATTCCATGGAATTGGTGTCTGAATGAGAGCCACACACCTTTGCACATAGGCACCCTTGGCTGGTGTTACCATAGCAACTGGGGCATCATGACTTATATGTTTCATAGTCAGCTCCCAGTTCAAAGGCAGCTGTAGGGATTCAGAGACCAGTGTTCAAGTCACTGCTGTCCACAGCTATTGTGAATGGGATAGTTTTCCTAATTTTTCTTTCAGCAGATTCATTGTTGATGTATAGGAATGCAATTGATTTATGGGTGCTAATTTTATATCCTGTGCCTTTGCTGAATTCATTTATGAGTTCTAGAAGTTTTCTGGTAGAGTTTTGTTTTGTTTTGTTTTGTTTTGTTTTTTGAGAGGTAGTCTAAATATAGGTTTATGTTGTCAGCAAATAGGGATATTTAGAGCTGCTCTTTTCCTATTCATATCCCTTTGATTTCTTTCTTTTGCTTAATGCCTCTGGCTAGAGTTTCAAGGACTATGTTGAATACAAGTGGTGAAAGAGAGCATCCCTGTCTTGTTCCAGTATTTAGAGGGAAGACTTTCAGTTTTTCTCTGGTTAGAATGATGTTAGTCTTGGGTTTAACATATATAGTTTTAACAGGCATGTTCCTAATATTCCTATTTTTTCTAGTGTTTTGAACATGAATGGATGCTGTATTTTGTCAACAGCTATTTCTGCATCTATTGAGATAATCATGTGATTCTTGTCTTTAAGTCTATTGATGTGATGAATTATGTTTATTAGTTTCCACATGTTGAACCAACGTGCGTCAGAGTGATGCAGCCCATTGATCATGGTGCACTATCTTTTTCATATGTTTTGTATGTCATTTGCCAGTGTTTAAGAATTTTTGCATCTATGTTCATCAAGGATATTGGTCTGAAGTATTTTTCCTTCATGTGTCTTTGTCTGGTTTTGGTATTAGGGTGATAGCAGTTTCATAGAATGAGTTTGGAGGGGTTCCCTCCTTTTCTATTTCATGGAATAACTTGAGGAGGACTGGTGTTAGTTTTTCCGGTAGAAATCAGCTGAGTCCATTTGGTCCTTGTTTTTTCTTTATTGGGAGGTTTTTGATGCATCTTCAGTTTCATTGCTTGAAATCGAACTGTTTAAGTTTTCTATGTCCTTCTGATTCAATTTGTATAGGTCATATGTCTATAGAAATCTGTCGATGTCTTCAAGATTTTCTATTTTATTGGAGTATTAAAGTATAAATTTTCAAAATAGTTTGATTGTCCTTTTATTTCACAGTGCCCATGGAATATTTCCTTTTTCATCACAAATTTTAATTAATTGAGTTTTCCTACTTTCTTTTGGTTAGCTTGGCTACCAAAACTGCTACACAGATTTAATGCAATTCCTATTAAAATTCCAATGAAGTTCTTCATAGAAATAGAAAAAGTGGCCATGAAATTCATTTGGAAAACTAAGAGGCCCAGAGTAGCTAAAGCCATCCTTGGCAAGAAAATGAAGCAGGAGGCTTCACAATGCCAACCTTAAATTATACTACAGAGATGTAGTAACAAAAACAGACATGAAGACCAGTGCAACAGAATAGAAGACACAGGGACAGACCCACATAAATACAGTTATCTCATGCTAGACAAAGGTGCCATAAATATACATTGGAGAAAATCTAGCCTCTTCAAAAAATGTTGCTAGGAAAACTGGAAATCCATATGTAGCAGAATGAAATTAACCCTTATCTCTCACCCTGCACAAAACTCAACTCAAAGTGGATCAAAGACCTGGATATTAAGGCAGAAACCCTGCACCACTAGAAGAAAATTAAGTCCCAGCATTCCATTATATTGGCGTAGGAACTGACTTCCTCAACAAGACTTTTAAAGTATAAGAAGTAAAATCAGGAGTCAATAAATGGGATGGTATTAAACTAAAAAGCTTCTTCACAGCCAAGGAAATAACCAAGAGTGTGATGAGAGAGCCTATAGAATAGGAGAAAATCTTTGCCACTTGCATCTCAGAGCATTAATCTCTAGGTTATATAAAGAACTCAACAAAATTTAATACCAATAAACAAATTACAAATCAATAAATGTGCAAAGGAACTGAACAGATACTTCACAGAAGAAAGAACACAAATGATCAACAAATATATGGAAAAAATGTTAATCTCTAGCAATTAGAGAAATGCAAATTAAAACTACACTGAGATTTCATGTCACTTCAGTCAGAATGGCAACAATCAAGATACAAGTAACAACAAATGTGGGTGCAGATATGGGGAAAAGGGTACGTTCATACATTGCTGGTGGGACTGCAAATTGGTTTTATTACTCTGGAAAGCAGTATGGAGATTCCTCAAAAACTACATATGGAACCACACCATTTGACCCAGTTATACCATTCCTCAGTATATATCCAAAAAACTTAAAATCAGTGTACTACAGTAACACAGCCGCATCATTGTTCATAGCAACTCAATTCACAATAACTGTGTTATGGAACCAACCTAGGTGCCCTTCAACAGATGAATGGATAAAGAAATTGTGGTATGTGTACACTATGGAATATTACTTAGCCATAAAGATGACTTTATGACATTTGCTGGTAAATAGATGGATCTGGAGACTCTAATGCTAAGTGAAATAAGCCAATCTCAAAAAACCAAAGGTCAAATATTTTCTCTGATATGTGGAAGCTAACCTACAATAAGGAGGAAGGGAAGAATTAAGGTTCAGTGGATTAGACAAAGGGGAGTGAAGGGAAGGGAGGGGGAATAGGAATAGGAACAACAGTGGAATGAATCTGTTACAACTTTCTTATGTACATATGTGAATACACTACAATGAATCAAAACATCATTTACAACCAAAAGACTGGAACCTAATCAGAATAAGATATATTCCATGTTTATATAAATACGTGAAAATATACACTACTGTCATGTATAACTAAAAAGAACAAATAAAAAAGAAGATATGAAGGAAATCCAAAAACCTTAAGTCATATGTTGATCTCAATGGCTTTCTAATGTAGATACATAGAGATTGTTGGTATAAAAATATGATCTAGAAGAGTGAGCAAAAATGAAGAACTGGTTTCTTATTTTCAATAAAATAATGTTGTTAGGGAAATAACAATATTGATCTTTTAAAAATATTTTTAGATGTTGATAAACCTTTATTTTATTCATTTTGTTATATGTGGTGCTGAGAATTGAACCCAATGCCCTACACATGCCAGCTAAGTGCTGTAACACTGAGTTACAACCCCGGCCCCAACAATATCAGTTTTAGGGACAGTGATGTTACCTGAATTTTTCAAATGACCAAATTGGAATGATCTAAGTTTAAGTTCAAGAGTTCTTCATTTCATTTTGAAATATTAAAAGTGGGAAGCTAAACACTAAGATAAACCAGAAAGTAAGCATTGAGTCCACAGCATTAGGATGACTCTTGCAGAAGATAATATAGTATCTAACATTCACACTGTGAATTTGTAAAGTATGGAACTTTGGAAAAATTTTTACTCAAACAAAATGAAGATGAAATGTAGACAGGAGGAGAAATAAGAAAACTCAAGAAGAGAGGAATAACCTTGAGCCTCTTAGAAGTCTTTCAGCTTACATATTTTTAAAAGTGTGTAGTTAGTTACTTACATGTAGATTAAAATAAATTAACATATAATAAACACTAGCATATCAAACAGTTTAACAACTTGAGCATTACCAGAAATCTTCCCTTCACCACTCTGGCCTCCTTCTCTACCAGTAAGTAACTATTTCTGCTAGTCTTTACAGTTTACCCCATGTTTAGTTTTGTACAAATAATGTGTATATTTAAGGTGTACAATGTGAAGATTTGATACAGGTATATATTGTAATATTTTTGTCAATAAACATATGTTTAACTCTCCTCATGTCTATTGTAATCTATTTTATATCCGCTTTCTATTATAACTAGTATTTTTCTCTAAATCATAGGTTCTGTCCAGTGTGTCAATATAAACTGAATTAACTTTGAATCTAGATATTGTGATATCTTATACCCAGTAAACTTCCTAAACTCTGTTATTAGTCTTTCAGGATTTAAGTATATACATAGTTATATCTGTGACTAGAACAATTTTATTCTTTAATCATTCTGCTTTTTATTTTATATACTTAATATAATGTTGGATCAAAGAACAATAAAATATCTAGTCTTTCCCCCATAAAAGAAAATGATCTAAAACATCAGCATGAAAAATTATGTTTACTATAGTTTTTATTAAGCCATTCATTCTTAGATTAAGAAAGCTTTCTTATATTTACAGATTGCTATAAATTGTCTATAAATTGGAAACCTTTTGAAGTTTATTCAGTGCCTTTTTTTCCATCTACTGAGACATTCGTTTGATTTTTCTCTTATTTTTAAAATATATTGTAACCGTAATTATTATTCCTAGACAAGACTAATTGGGTCATTATTCTGGCTGTATATCCTCAGATTTAGTTTTCTATTCTGTAACTAATCATCTATATTTTTGAGTGAGATTAACTTGTACTTTTCTACTTTTGTAATTTTACATCCTGTTTTTTATATTGATAGTAAGACATAGGAAAGCCAAACTTGGCTCCCAAAATCCTGTGCATTTATAACAAAGATGTCTTCAGGACTGGCTCTTGATTCTACCAGGAAAATGAGTAATAAGCCATTAGAATATGCTTAGATATTATAAGAATGTTTTCTGTGTCTGAGGCTTGGGGTACTTGGCCCTGATCTAATCAGATAGATCATGCTAACAGTATGATTTAGGATGAATGCCTGGTTTTGATTTGGGGGTCTGTAATCTGATATCTAAGAGCATTCAGGGATGAGAGAGAAGCCCTAATAAGAACCCTGGAGGGCAAGCCTCCATTGGGCTTCTCCAGTTAGTGACACTTTGCCTGTGTTGTTGTACAGTGCTGCTGGAAGAATTAAGTGCATCCATGAAGCTCTATTGGGAGTGGACATCTGTAATCTTGTACCTGATTTCTCCTAGAACTCATCCCACTTTCCTTTTCCTTTTTCTGACTTTAATTTGTATCTCTTTGCTGTAATAAATCATAACCATCAGTATAACAGCTTTTCTGAGTCTTGTGACTCTTTCTAAATAATCATTGAGCCTTGGGGTGGTCCTGACATTCCCTGGCATAGTTGACTTCAGAAGTGGAATTCACTGGAATTACTCTGGCTCACTGAAACATGGTGAAAGCACTATTTGGGAAAAGGGAGAATGTTTGGATAGGAGATAAAGAACTTTGATGCCTGGATGGTTGCCAAGTCAGCCATAGTATAGGACACCAGCTATGCTGCAATCAGTTACCAGTGGAATTTAGAAATGATAGACCCTACTTCCTGAGCAGCTGGCTCACTAAATACATAAAATATGGAATGAAAACAATCCAATATGCAATGCCTTGGCTATTTATATCTATTATGGCTAAAATAAAAGCAAAGGAGAGCGTTGAGGTAGATATGGTATGTGTCAATCTCAGGTTTTGGCCTATGTGAATTATGACCACTAACTCCAGAGATGTTGCCAATGAGAAAACTGTTTCTGTGTTAGAAACAGATAGTACTTTTATTACCAATATGGTAGTACAGGCAGCAAGTGTGTGTATGTTTGCAAAACCAAGAAACCACTGAAAGCAGGAAGTATTTTGTGAAGGGGTTGTCTCATTTTGTGGATAAACATAATTAGCTTCTTGAATAACTTTCACTAAAGTGAACTATGAAAGTGACTAACTTTGAAGCAATCTCCGTGGTTTTGAATGCTGCAGAAAGAGGGAGCATGATTGGGTTGATGGAAGAACCATAGCTTACGAGTGAACAATCAACAATGGTTTTATATTATCTAGACATACAGCAGGATTTTTTCTGAAGGGACCAATTATCCTGGTGACACAAAAGACACTAAAGTTTGTTTATCCTGAGAAGGGAGAATCATCCTTTCCCTCCTTTAAATGGTATGTGGGCCCCAGTGAAGGACCCATTCCAGTCAAGGAATGCTATATTAGCTTTAGGATGACTGATAATGTTTACCCACTCAGTATTCTCCTTAACAAAGTCATGGTAGATGCTGTGATGAAGGGGGCTTCTTTTGAATAGGCCCTCTGTATGAGCTGCTGCAAAATGTAGCAAAGACTCAAGAGGCCATGACAGATTTGTTGTCTAAGCTTCTTCTTACAGATATAAAGATGATGTTTTAGTCAGCTTTTTCACTGCTGTGACTAAATGATCTGCTCAGCACAATTATAGAGGAGGAAAGGTTTATTTGAGGGCTCACGGTTTCAGAGGTCTTAGTCCATAGAAAACCAGTTCCATTCCTCAGAGCTCAACGTGAGGCAGAACATCATGGCAGAAGAGTGTGGCAGAGGGAAGCAGCTTGCATCATCAGGAAGCAGAGAGAGAGAGAGACTCCACTCTCCAGATACAATGTATATACCTCATAGCCATGCACCAATTCCCACATCCTCCAGCCACATCCTACCACTTCAATTAATCCCAGCAGGGTTTAATTCACTGATTGGGTTAACACTTTTATAACCCAATCATTTCTCCTCTGAACCTTCCTGCATTGTCTCACATGTGAACTTTTGGGGGATACCTCACATCCAAACCATAATAAGAATATTGATATGATTCTCAAGAGAATGGGGGAAAGCAAAGGGAATAGTCAAGGGATCTATTATGGCATGTGAGAAATCCTTAAATAGTTATTAAGAAATGGTGGAATATTGGGAGAACAGACATTTATGGAACACTAATGAGCAAAGTTCCTTGGAGAGCTGAAGGATGACAAATGGGAGCCATTTCATATTCCCAAACATTGAAAGACCCTAAGCAGATTTCCATTCAGCCTAGCTTGGAGTAGCATAAAATCCAGAAGAGAAAGATGAAAATAACAACCTGGATCTTCCAGTACTTTGAGTATTGATCTGACCAATTATCAAGGGGTCATGGTCTCTTGGCTTGCCCCTTGGCAGGGAGCATGTCCCAAGACCATATGCACAAGTGTGGATAAAGTAGTTGAAAGGTAGAAAAGAAACCTTTCTAGAGCTACTTGAATAGCTATCCCAATTGTTACTTTGAATAATAATGAACTGTTATTCCAAACCACTAGAGAAGTCCTGAGAGGGGCTATAATAAAAATTGGAGGATATAGATTTGTGTTAGTTTGCTTTTTGTTGCTGTGACAAATACCTGAGAAAAACAAGTTAAAAGAGGAAAGCTTTATTGTGGCTTATGGTTTCAGTCCTTTGTCAGCTGGCTTTGAATCTAAGGTAGGACAGAGCATCGCAGCAGAAGAGCACTGCAGAGGTAAGCTGCTCAGCTCATGGCAACCAAGTAGGAGATGTGAGAGAGGTTGGATGTGGGTGGGGACAAATTATGCAGGGAAAGGATGGATGCAAGGACACACCCAGTAACCTACTTTCTCCAACAATTTAACACCCCCTACAGTTTCTACCACCTCCCAGTAGTCTGTTCTGTTGTTGATGGATGAATCCACTGATGAGTTCAGAAATAATCCTATCACTCTCTGAAAGTTCCACCTCTGGACCTTGATGCAATGAGAATCAAGCTTTTAGAACATGAGACTTTGGGGCAACATACCAGGTCCAAACCATCACAGAAATGCTTTGGTTGACAGAATTCAGGTAACACCTTGAATGAAAATTGGAACATATGAATAGACTTTATACAAAGTTGCCATGTCTCCTGAACCAGAATGTGCTACTGGGATGGATATTATATCTAACAGAATACTCTTCTACCTAATATTGTAAAACAAGAAGGCATATAAGTCTATCATTCACATATTAATAATTGGACATGCTAAATGAGAATTTATTGAATATCCTAAATAACAGGTGGAAAAATTTTATCACATTAATTTATGAAAAGTTAACTAATTTAGACTGGGAATATGAAAAAATTTTGGAGTAATGGAAAGACATTTCATGTTCATGGATTGGAAGAATGAACAGGTTAAAAAAAGGTCCATACCCAAAGCAATCTACAGATTCAATGCAAGTCCTCTCAAAATTCCAATGTTAATTTTTAACAGAAATAACAAAATGAATCTTTAAATTCATATGGAACCACAAAAGAACCCAATTAGCTGAAGTAATTTTAATGAAAAAGAATAAAGCTGGAGGTATCACACTTTCTGATTTTGAAATACATTACAAAGCTTTAATAATCAAAAAAACAAAGGCCAAATGTTTTCCCTGCAAGTGAATGATGACATATAATTGGGTTGGGGGGCTGGGGGGTGAGAGAAGAATGAAGGAACTTTAGATTACCAATAAGGAAATGAGGGGTGAGGGGGTTTGAAAAATGGTAGAATGAGACAGACATCATTACCCTATGTACATGTAAGATCACATGAATGGTGTGAATGTACATCATGCACAACCATAGAAATGAAAATTTGTACCCCATATGTGTACTATGAATCAAAATGAAGTCTGTAAAAATTAAAAAAAAACCCAGCATGGTAATGCAATGAAAACAGACGTATATACCTATGGAACATAATAGAGAGCCCAGATATAAAGGATAGATGTCAATTGATCTTTGGAAAGGGTGCTAAGAACTCACAGGGAAAACATTGTCCCTTCAGTAAGTGGTGTTGCACAAAACTGGATATCCACATGCAGAAGAATAATATTAGTCCTTTGGACCATATACAAAAATCAACTCAAAATGTATCAAAAATCTAAACATATGATATGAGCCCAGAAAAATATTAGAGGAGAATAAAGGAAAATAGCTTGTGGACGTTGGTTTTGGCAATGCTTTCTTGAGTACAACACCAAAAGCACAGACAGCAAAATAAAATTTAGGCAAATAAGAATACATCAAACTCAACAGCTTTTGCATAAGAAAGAAAGCAGTCAACAGTGAAGAGACAACTTACAGAATTAAAGAAAATATTTGCAAATCATTTAACTGATACAAGGTTGATATCCAAAATATATAAGGAACTCCTACAACTCAATGGCATAAAATCCAAGTAGCCCAATTTAAAAATAGACAAATGATATAGACATTTTTCAAAAGAAGACATAAATGGCTAACTTATATGAAAAAAATGTTTTACATCATAAAACATCAGGGAAATGCAAATTCAAACTACAGTGAGGTGCCAATCACACCTCTTAGGATGGCTTTCCTAAAAAAACAAACAAACAAACAAAAAAACAAACCAAAAACAGAGGCAGAAAACAAATACTGTTGAAGATGTGGTGGAGACAAGGGAATCCTTGCATACTGCTGATGTCAATGTAATTTGGTGCCATACTGTGAAAAACAGTACGGCAATTCCTCACGAATGATAGAACTACCACATAATCCAATAATCTCACTACTGGGATTGAAACCAGGATCTTGAGGAGATATTTGCATCCTTATGTTCACTGAAGCATTATTTCACACTAGCCAAGACCTGGAAGCAACCAAATTGCCCTTGGACCAACAAGTGAAGAAAACGTGGCACATATATAGATATGGTGAAATTTTATAAGTATTAAAAAAGAAGAAAATTCTGCCATTTGTAAAATGTGTGGAAGGACCTGGAGGACATTCAGTGAAATACATCAGATACAGAAGGACAAATATTCCATGATGCCATTATGATAATTCTAAAGTGGTCTAAGTCAGAGAAGCAAGTAGAGTAGTGGTTACTAGGGGCATTGCTGAGGGGTAAATGGGAAAATAGTTGTCAAAGATACATTTTTTTCAGTTATACAAGGTCAATATGTCCTAGAAATTTACTGTACTGCATAGTGCGTATACTCAGTACTGTATTGTATACTTAAAGATATACGGTGTATAGAGTAGATTTTTAAGTGTTATCACCAAAAATGGATAAGAATGAGAGATGGGATAATAATATGATCCACTGAAAATGATATATTTATGCTATAGATTGTGGTGATGGTTTCATGGGTATACATTTATCTCTATCACATACATAATTAATGTATATCAAGTATATATTATGTGAAAAAATTTTTAAAGAGGTTGGAGTACTGGCATAAATTACCTATACAATTGCATTTTTTTTTTTACTTAAATGTACATAAGTTTATTCCTCTTCCTTTTACATCTTGTGTTTTCACATGTAATACTTTTCTTTCTGTCATTTATGCTATTTAGAATTTCCCTTAGTAATATTTCAGCTGTGGGTAAAATTTAAAAAAATTCAGTTTACATTGAGTATTACATCTTTATTTTTATTTGTTCTAGAAAGATAAGTAATTTATTGTACTTGGAATTCTAAATTGAGAGTCTCTGAGAGCACAATGAAACTATAATTCAACTATATTTTGATTTTCATTTTTCTGTTGAAAACTTGGCTGTCTGTCTAATTGCTATTCCTTTGAAGCTTATCTATTTCTTTTTCTCCAGTGGCTTTTAATATTTAATCTTTGTTTTTGGTTTCTTACAATTTCTTTTTAATTTGTCTATTTTAATAGTAGATTGAAAAAGAATCCTGATGGCATATATTGGAATTTTCAGTCTAACGACATATATCTTGTTTATTCTGGAAAACTTGGTTATGAGTGTTTTGGTTATTACTTCTCTCTCATTCTGCCTCTTATTTCCTTCTGGAACATTGATAAGACACATACTTTATCACTGTATCCTCCATGTCACCTAACCCTCATTCCATATGTCCCATTCATTTGCCTCTTTGTTTTGTATTCCAAGGAATTTGTTCAGATAAGTTTTTCTAGTTCATTAATGTAATTCTTTTTGGTATTCTTCTACTCTGCAATTTTATCTCTCTGTAGATTTTTAAACCACTAGAATTTTACATTTCTACAACTTCTTTTTAGCTCATTTAAAAATTACCTATATTTTCCTAATGTAAAGAATCTCTTTACTATATTAAAATATGTTATACATACTTATTTTTATTATCTAAAATTCTAAAACCATCTGTTCTTTTTTCAAATTGGCTGTTTTATATATAATATAATATAATACAGATTAAATATTTTTTTAGTTGTAGATGGACCCAACACCTTTATTTTATTTATTCATTTTTATGTGGTGCTGAGAATTGAACCCAGTGCCTCACATGTGCTAGGCAAGCACTCCACCACTGAGCCCAGCCCCATGTCCTATTAATTCTGATATTTCTATTATAATTTCTACTGGTTCTTACTCATTATGTTTTTGTTTTTTGACTCTGAGTTCACATTTCTTGAAGATATATCTGGTATATTACCTGGAAGTAATTCTTTGAAGACTGGATCACAATTGCATCTCTCTATATGGGGTTTATGTTTGCTTCTCTGAAAATGCCTGAAGATCCTAGCTACTGAAGACAACTTAAAAATTTATTTTTTACCTTAAAGTTTTCCATACCCCACAGTGTGGATTTAGGCTAGAAGCCTTCAAACCCTTGTGAGAGCTTGCTTGCAATTGTAAAATTTTATGGGAGAATTTTTCCCTTTACCCACTGCCAAGTTTGATGCAGGTATGTTTTCTTGTTTCCTCTTTCAGGGTAAGTTTAATTCTGCTTCATCTTTACTCTGTGGATTTAGCACTTGAGCTAGGATTTTTCAAGAATTTCCCATTACATTGTTGGCGTTGGGAAGGATCTAGATTTCTGTCCTGGTTCTCATCTTCCTTCAAACCATACATATCAAAACAAATACTTGAGTCAGCCAGGATTTTGGCATATGCCACATCATGAAAACCAGCATTAGAGAGTTTTATCTGTTAGGTGTCAGCTGTCACTGGATGTTTGGGTTTCTGATCAATTTCTCCTTAGCTCAGTTATTCATTTCCTTTTCTTCTTTAATTTTGGAACTTTTCATGTGTTGCTGGATGTTAATTCAAAGGGAATCATTTATTATTTTCTTGCATAAGGAAGTTTGGTATTACTATTCTGATTGTAGGCAAAAGTGAAAAAATTGAATTAGTACACACAATACCTATTAGCATGTTGATCTATTTTAGTCCAGTCAAACACACACACACACCCCACACCCCACAACTCTATGAAGAGATTACACTCCATTTATGTAAGATCTATCAAAATGCACAAGTGCATTCTACTGTCATGTACAACTAATTAGAACAAATAAAAAATTCTTTAAAAATTAAAAAAGAGTACTTTGTTCTCTGCCAAATTTTCTTTAAGAACTTATTTATATTTTCTTAACTTTTTTACTACAAAAGTAATCAGTCTTGAGTGAGGAAACTTTGAAGATACAGATAATGAGAGAAAGAGAATTAAGTATTACCCCCACCTGTTTCCAGCAGCTGTGACCATTTGATTTTATGACAAATATGGGTTTATACTCTTCACACTCTTCTTGCAACTTACTTTTCTTTACTCAGGAATGTACCATAGACACTTTTCCTAGTTAGTGGATGTAGTTCCAAAATACTTTAAATGATTCATAGCATATTCCATTTGATGTTAGCAAAAATTTTAAAATTCCATAATGTTTTTGACTGATGTCTTATAAAATTATTATTTGTACAGTACATACATTTCCCTTACATGCATTGAAGAAAATTAACTGTTTTCTTTCTCATATTTATGTCATTTATATGATGCTTTAATAACTCTCCTTGCATAGAAATATTTATCTACAGCTCAGATTATTTCCTTTGTACCAATTTCTGTAATTAGAGTTCTGAAAACCTCAAACAGGAATGTTCTTAATTATCTTTGATGACTATTGCCAAATTGCTGTCTGGAATTGCTTCTAATAGTATAGATTCTCACCAGAACTTTCTATTTCCAACATTTTAAGTTATGTTTTCCCTTCATTAATCACTAACTGAAAAGAAATTCTTAGCTTCTTTGTGTTAAAAATAGTTTTAAAGAGATATTTTATCTGTTTGCATTTCAGTTTCATTCATTACTTAAGACTAAATATTTTCTCCATACTGATAGAATATTTTTATTTCTTCTGCTGCTATTTCTTTACTGAAATTACCAACTTTTCTACTTGGCCTTAGTGCTTGAATACATATTTTGAGAATCCCCATTAAGTTTGCATATGTGTGCATGTTACATTTTAGGTCGTTATTTGCTACTTAAATAATTTTTAAATGGTATTTTGGCATACAAAAACTTCAGGTGGTATATGCTGAATTTTTAAGTTAATTTTTGTTTTCTTCTACTGTGTTTTGAGTAAGTCCTTCCCACATAATAGTATTGGCATTTTTCCTTTTAAAAAGTATATTCTAGCTAAAATATACTTAATATATGGTATAAAATGTAGATATGGCTTAATCTTTTAAAAATAATAGTTAAACAAATAACCAGTCTAAATATGTTTGAATTTTTAAGCTTAATTGGAATCATGAGAATGTGCCTTTTATTTTAGTATGAAAATTGAGAGCACAAAGCTAAGAACACATGTATAAAAAGTAAAAGTGTTTTCTTCTACTTTTGCATCATTCATGTTTAAGTACAATATGGCTGCTCATCTTATTTTGTATGCTTCTATCATTAAATTAGCATCACACAGATTTTATTTTTTCCTAAGTATTGGCAATCTTTCCTTTTGCTCTACTGTTATTTCTTCTTGACCAGTTTTGCCAATTATAATATAGATTGCTTGGATAGATGTGTCTAAGAGGATATTTATATCTATGCACAGCTAACTCTACTCACAGAGCAGTGTCAAAATAAAGTAACCAGCATATATCCTATTCCTTGCCTCTCTTCATCAGTTTCAGAGCCTGTTTCAGGGAGTAAAAATGCAGCCCCCTTTTCTTCTGCAGTGACAATCCAAGTGAGATAACAGAGTGTTCAATTAGCTGAGCTAATGGAGCAGCTCCCCCAGTTAAACAGCAAGAATGGTTTTGAAGCCTTCATGGTTCCTGCTCAATTTCTGTCTCTCTGATAACATTTTTAACTGTGTGAACCATCTCTTTATTTAAAGGTGTTCTTCCCCTACCTTATTAGTGGGGTGATATTCCAGCTAAATTGACATTAAAGATGTCAATTCTGTTGGCACACAGAGGAACATTTAAGTCTTACACAATACATTTTCCCAGTCCATCTTACCTCTTCTATTTTTGAACTCATTCAAAGTTAGGAGAGGGCTGGCTGCCAACTTGGAAAAAGATCCTTGCCTTAGTCCTTCCCATAGTTTGCTTCAGACCTTCTGTCTTCCTGGGGAGGAAGCTTTTAAAAGTCTCAGAAGGAAGTTGAATTGTCACTTTCCCTGAAATATGCAGTGTTGACAGCAAGTGTGGTAATTAGTGGAAAATAAGGAATGCAGACAGGACTAGTGGTTAGAATCCATTATTTTAACTGTGCCCACGCTGGAGGGAGCTGCCAGGTGGTGTGCAGAGCAACACTGGGTTTGCATTAGGAATACTGGAGTCTGAGAAAGGGCTCCACCACTTGAGTAACTAAAGGTTCACACTTTCTTCAACTTTTAGCCTCAGTTTCCTTATCTTCATTTCACATGGATAGTGTGAGAATAAAATGAGATGTTTCACATACAAGTATGTGCAAGTGTTTTGTAAATCAAAAGTGTTATACAAAATATAAAGATGTGTTATTATTGTTATTCCTGATGTGTGAACAATGAGGGAAGAAGAAAGGTTTATTTATAAAACTTCTGTGGGAAGGCTTATGTATTCACGCAAGAGGGTGAGAGAAACAACAGGATCAGAATTAGAGGTGGCCAGTTGCCCTAGGAATTGAGCCTTAAGGCATGTCCTTCAGAAGCCAGCCACAGCAGTAAGGACTTTATTTTCCTTGAAATAGGTAGCATGAGATGCTATTTGCTTTAACTGAGGGGAGAGGTCTTTAGAAATCCAAGTTTTTAGGAATGGTTTAGACACCCATTCATTTATCTATTTATCAATTTATTAATCTATATGGTTAATGTGCATATTGCACTAATTTTGCATAATGTCTTATGCTAAGCTATTATAATTGCAAAGGTGAAAAAACCCTCAAAGTTTCTGCTTCCAGATGCAAGTTTTTTGTTTGTTTGTTTAAATAAGCAAATTCTGGAAAGAACCCCAGTTAAGTAAAAAAAAAACAAGGTCTATAAAAACCACTCTAGAGACTTTTATACAAATTTAAAAGCAACTTTAAAAAATCATTTTGAGAGTCCCTGACCATCCTGTATTGTTTATTTTTATTTTTAAACTATTTAATTTACTCTTAAGTTGGCTAGTATGTAATACTTATTTTAAATTTGTAATTCCTATTTTAAAACTTTTGTGCTTTGTTTAAATTTTTCTCTGTCACACTGGAATAAATGCATGGCTGAAATAATTATATTTATACATCTTCCTGTAAGTGAGGCCAAGTTCCAGATTCAAAAAAAAAAAAAAACTGTTGAAACAGGACACAATTGATAATATTATTAGTGATAATTCTGTTTATTTGTGTCATCTTCAATTTATTTCATCAATGTTTCTTAATTTTTAGTATAGCGTTCTTTCATTTTCTTGGTTGACTGTACTCCTAAGTTTTTGTTTTTGTTTTGGATAATACTGTAAATTGGATTGTTTTCTTGATTTTTTTCCCCCAGGTAGTTTGTCATTAAATGTGGAGAAATACTGCTGATTTTTCTGTTGATTTTTGTTGTTGTTTTTCTGTGACTTGACTGAATTTATTTATCATATTCTAAGAGCATTTTTTTTTTCTAACATCTTTTTGATGAAGTCTTTAGGACTTTGTATAACACCATGTTGGCAGAAAACAAAGACAATCTCCCTTCTCCAGTTCTGATTTTTATGCCTTTTCTTTTTCTTGCCTAATTCCTTGGGCTGAAACTTCCAATACTATGCTGAACATAAGTGGTGACAGTGGGACACCTTTGTAATGTTCCTGATCTTAGAAGAAAGGTCTTCAGCTTTTTCTCTTTGAGTGTGATGTTAGCCTTGAGCTTGCCATATATATAGCCTTGTATTGGGGAATATACTTTCTATACCCAATTTGTTGGGAATTTTCCCTCATGAAACAATGTTACATTTTGTCAAATAAACTTTGTACCTAATGAGATGATCATATGGTTTCTGTCCTTCGTTCTGTTAATATGGTGAATCAAACTTACTGATTTGCATAGTTTGTACTGTTTTTGCATCTGTGGGTTAAATTTCACTTGATCATCTTGAATCATCCTTGAATCATCCATAGGATGTGGTTCTAGTATTTGTTGAAGATTTTTTGCATCTTTGTTCATCAGGGATATTGGCTTGTATGTAGTCATTCCCTCCCTCCCTCCCTTCCTCCCTTCTTCCCTCCCTCCCTCCCTCTCTCTCCTTCTCTCTCTCTTTATTTTTATTTTATTTTATTTTATTTATAGTCTGACTTTGGCCAGTGCAATGCTGCCCTTGTAAAATGAGTTTGGAAGTATTTTCTCCTCTTTGATTTTTTGGAAGAGTTTGAGAGATTGATACCAGTTTTTTAAATATTTGGTAAAATGTGGCCATGATGCTTCCTGGTCCTAGGTTTTTCTTTGATGGATAGCTTCTAATTTTGGATTCAAACTCCTTCCCTGTTATCTATCATTGAAGGTAACACAAATAAATGGAAAGATATCTTGTCTTCATGGATTAGAAGAACTAATATTGTTAAAATATCCATAGAACCCCAAGCAATATACAGCGTCAATACAATCCCTATAAAATTCCAGTGTTGTTCTTCACAGAAATAGAAGCAATAATCCTAAAATTCATATAGAAACACACACACACACACACACACACACACACACACACACACACACACAAAATACCAAACAAATAGAGTAAAGCTGACCAAATAGAGTAAAGCTGGAGATAGTGCACTACTGATTCCTTTTTCATTTTCAAAATACGTTATAGTAGTCAAAACAGCTTGATACCGGCATAAAAACAGATGTTTCTAAAAGAGATAGGATAGAGGGTACCCAAATTCATTTTTGACCAAAATACCAAAAACACACAATGTGGAAAAGACAGTATTTTTTTTTTCATAAAAGATGTGGGGAAACTAGATATCCACGTGCAGAAAAATAAAAACAGACCAGTGTCTCACAACTTATACAAGAATCAAATAAAAATAAAGATTTATGTAAGATCTGGAATGACTAGAGGAAGATCAAGGTGGAGAAAGCTCTATGACATTGGTCTGGGCAGTGATTTCTAGGATATGATCCAAAAAACACAGATGATGAAAGCAAAAATAGACAAATAATATCACATCTAACCAAAAAGCTGCAGGCACAGCAAAGGAAACAACACAGTGAAAATATAATCCACAAATTGGGAGAACATATTTGTAAATCATATCTTGAATAAGGGCATAATACCCCAAATATACAAGGTATTCAAACAACTCAATTGTATTAAATATAATCCAATTAAAACATGAGCAAAAGACCTGAATAGACACTTATTAAAAATATGTAAAGGGCAGCAGACATATGAAAAAATGCTGACCATCTCTTATCATCAGGGAAATGCAACAAGTTACAGCATTTCAACTATTAAATTGGCTATTATCAAAAGAATGAGCAATAGCAAGTGTTGGTGAGATTGTTAGAAAAAGGAACACACTTGTACACTGTTGGGAGTATTGCAAATTAGTACAGCCATTTGACAAACAATATGGAGATTCCTCAAAAAACTAAAAGTATAGTTATCACATTAGCCAGAAATCTCACTACTGGCTGTATGTCTAAAGGATCTGAAGTCAGTATGTTGAGAATTATCTACACTTCCATCTTTGTATGTTCCTTACAGCATTATCTAAAATCTTAAAAAGAGGTGAAAACAACCCACTTGTCCATTAAAACAGATGAAAACATGAGATGTACACACACACACACACACACACACACACAGAGGAATACTACCTAGAACCCCTCCCCCCCCCAAAAAAATATAAAACAGGAAATTTTCACTTGTGGCAGCATTGATGAACCTAGATTATATTATGCTGAGTGAAATAAGTCAGGTCCAGGGAGACAAATACTGTATGATCTCATTTCTATGTGGAATTTTAAAAAATTGAACTCATAGAAATAGAGAATAAAATGTTGATCACCAGAGATTAATAGGAGAGGAGGTGGATGGGAAAAGTGTAGACTTTGGTAATTGTTACAAAGTTTCAGTTAAATAATAGGAGTAAGTTCTGGTGACTTAGTCACTAATAATATATTGTATATTTCAAAACAGCTAAAAAAAGAGGATCTTAAATGTCCTCACCAGAAATAAATGAGAAATATTTGAGGGGATGTGTATATAATTAGCCTGATTTGATCATCCTGCAATGCATATTTTATGCCTTAAATGTACAATTATTATTTGTTTATTCAAAATTATGTTTAAAAAGTCTAAAGCAGGACCTTGCAAAAGACGTGTGCTTTATGCAGGCTAATGATTTAGTTTCCATTCAAAATGTTTCCTTGAGAAATTGTTCAAGATTCATTGAATAGGTTAAAGGAAATTTGGGTAAGGCATGTTTTGTTGTTTGTTACTTTCTATTCTAGGGATGAAAGGCAATCATTTTATATATAATTAGTTTGTACAAAAAATATATAGAGAGAGTTCTCAGCTGGCAATGAATTTTAAGTTTACTGAAGTGATATTTTAATGCTCTTCATAGGTTGACTTAGTTGGTAGCTACTCAGCAGGCTTGCCTTTAACCTGGCTTAGATATTCTTGTCTTTTATACTTTACCTCTCCAGAGAGAAAATATCATCCCTCAGAGCACAATCAGATCTCAGTCTTACCAATCCTTTTGTATTTCGTTCACTCACTCTTATAAGACCTTCATTAAGTCACTATAAAGGTAGTACACTAGAGCTAAATTAGGCTTATTTTTCTTTTTTCTCCCTTTCTCCCTTCCTGAAAATAAAGAGATATTTTATCAGAGAATATCTAGAAATGACATAGGAAAGCAAAATTTCTCAATAAAGATTACACATATTTAGTGCATTTGTTTCTATTTGCTATGTAAATGTATCCATAAATATCTGTATATATATGTATATATATACATGCCGGGGTGTGTGTGTGTGTGTGTGTCTAGTATTTCTGGATTAACTATTCTATTTTTGGAATAAAAATATACAAACATACATATATAAATATATATTGATATATATACAGATTCACAAGTTTTTTTTTTTTGTGGTGCTGGGGATTGAATTCAGGGCCTTGTGCTTGTGAGGCAGGCACTCTACCAACTGAGCTATATCCCCAATGTTATTTGCTAGGTTACTGTTTTGTAACATTTTTGCCTAAATTACAGTCATCTTTGGAAAGCATTTTATTCCAACATATATATAATTATTTTATTTGGATATACATTTCTATAAATAGAATAGCTAGATCAAAATGTATTCATATATGAGGCATATATTAGAAGTAAAATTTTGTAAATTATCTTCCACAAATGCATAAATTTATACTTATTGCACATGTGTGCCTGTATCACACTGTCAAACTCCTACTAAAAACAGGAGATTTCTCAGGGCATTTATTTTAATTTTTTAATTTTTTTAATTGTTTTCTTTGTTTTTTACTTTTACAGACTGCATTTTGATTCATTGTATACAAATGGGGTACAACTTTTCTATGGTTGTGTACAATGTAGATTCATACCATTTGTGTAATTATATGTGTACATAGGGTAATGATGTCTGTCTCATTCCACCATCTCTCATACCCCCACCCCCTCCCCTCTCTCATTTCCCTCTATGTAATGTAAAGTTCCTATCTTCTTTTCTCCCCCACCCCCATTATGTATCATCATCCACTTATGAGAGAAAACATTTGGCCTTTGGTGTTTTGGGCTTAGCTTATTTCACTTGGCATGATTTTCTCCAATTCCATCCATTTACCTGCAAATGCCATAATATTATTCTTCTTTAGGGCTGAATAATATTCCATTGTGTATTATACCACAGTTTCTTCATCCATTCATCTATTGAAGGGCATCTAGGTTGGTTCCACAATCTAGCTATTGTGAATTGAGCTGCTATAAACATTGATGTGGCTGCATTACTGTAGTATGCTGATTTTAAGTCCTTTGGGTATAAACCAAGGAGTGGGATGGCTGGGTCAAAAGGTGGGTCCATTCCATATTTTCTGAGGAATCTCCATACTGCTTTCCAGAGTGGGCTGCACAAATTTGCAACTCCACCAGCAATGAACAAGTGTGCCCTTTTCCCCACATCCACGCCAACATCTACTATTGCTTGTGTTCTTGGTAATAGCCATTCTAATTGGAGTAATATGAAATCTTTGAATTGTTTTAGTTTTCATTTCTCTAATTACTAGAGATGTTGAACACTATTTCACATATTTGTTAATGGCCTGTATATCTTATTCTGTAAAGTGTCTGTCCAGATCCTTGGCCCATTTATTGACTGGGTTCTTTGTATTCTTCGTGTAAAGTTTTGTAAGTTCTTTATAAATTTTGGAGATTAGCACTCTATCTAAAGTTCATGTGGAAAAGATTTTCTCCCACTCTGTAGGCTCTCTTTTCACATTATTGATTGCATCCTTTGCTGAGAAAAAGTTTTTTAGTTTGAAGTCATTTCACGTTTTGATTCTTGCTTTGATTTCTTGTGCTTTGGGATTCTTGTTAAGGAACTCTGATCCTATGCCAACTTGATGAATATTTGGGCCTACTTTGTCTTCTATTTGGTGCAGGGTCTCTGGTCTAATTCCTAAGTCCTTGATCCATTTTGAGTTGAGTTTTGTGCAGAGTGAGAGATAGAGGTTTAATTTGATTTTATTATGCATGGATTTCCAATTTTCCCAACAGCATTTGTTGAAGAGGCTATCTTTTCTCCATTGTATATTTTTGGCTTCTTCGTCTACTATGAGAAAACTGTATTTATGTGGGTTTGTCTCTGTATCTTCTATTCTGTACCATTGGTCTGCCTATTTTGGTGCCAATAACTTGCTATTTTTGTTACTATTGCTCTATAATGAAGTTTAAGTTCTGGTATTGTGACACTTCCCACTTCATTCTTTCTGCTCAAGATTGTTTTGGCTATTCAAGGTCTCTTATTCTTCCAGTTGAAGTTTGTGACTGCTTTCTCTATGTCTATGAGGAAGGTCATTGGGATTTTAATTGGAATTGCATTGAATCTGTATAGCGCCTTTGGTCGAATGGCCATTTTGACAATATTAATTTTGCCTATCCAAGAACATGGGAGATCTTTCCATCTTCTAAGGTTTTCTTCAGTTTCTTTCTTTAGTGTTCTCTAGTTTTCATTGTAGAGGTCTTTCACCTCTTTGGTTAGATTAATTCCCAAGTATTTCATTTTTTTTTGAGTCTACTGTGAATGGAGTAGTTTTCCTAATTTATCTTTCAGAGGATTCATTATTTATGAATAAAAATGCATTAGATTTATATGTATTGATTTTATATCCTGCTACTTTGCTGAATTCATTTATTAGTTCTAGAAGTTTTCTGGTGGAGTTCTTCGGCTCCTCTAAATATAGAATCATGTCATTGTCAAATAGTTATAATTTGAGTTCTTCTATTCATATTCCTTTAATTTCTTTGATCTATCTAATTGCTCTGGTTAGTGTTTCAAGGATGATGTTGAATAGAAGTAGTGGAGGAGGTCATCCCTGTCTTGTTCCAGTTTTTAGAGGGAATGCTTTCAGTTTTTCTCCATTTAGAATGATGTTGGCCATGGGCTTAGCATAGATAGCTTCTACAATGTTCAAGTATGTTTCTACTATCCCTATTTTTTCTAGTATTTTGAGCACGAAGGGGTGCTGTATTTTACCAAACACTTTCTCAGCATCTATTAAAATCATATAGTGGAATGAGACAGACATCATTACCCTATGCACATATGTGATTAACAAGAATGATATGAATATACATCATGTACAACCATAGAAATGAAAATTTATACCCCATATGTGTATAATGAATCAAAATGAAGTCTGTAAAAATAAAAAAATTAAAAAAAAGAAATCCCCTGCTAGAAACTTCAATTCTGAGGGAAGCAATGGCCCCAGAAAGGAATAGAAAAATCCCAGTAAAATTCAGAACAATAAATTCTCTTTCTCACTGACCATTGTAAAAAAAAAATCATATGGTTCTTAACTTTAAGTCTGTTGATGTGATGAATCACATTTACTGATTTCCAGATGTTGAACCAACCTTGCATCCCTGGCATAAACCCCACTTGATCATGGTGTGCTATCTTTTTAATATGTTTTTATATGCAATTTGCCAGAATTTTGTTAAGGATTTTTACATCTATGTTAATCAGGCATATTGGTCTAAAGTTTTCTTTCCTTGATATGTCTTTGTCTGGTTTTGGTATCAGAGTGATACTAGCTTCATAAAATGAGTTTGGGAGGGTTCCCTCTTTTTCCACTTCCTGTAATACTTTGAAGAATATTGGTATTAGTTCTTCTTTAAAGGTCCTGTAGAATTTGGCTGAGAATCCATCTGGTCCTGAACTTTTTTGATTGGTAGACTTTTGATGGCTTCTTCTATTTCAGTTCTTGAAATTGATCTGCTTAAATTGTGTATGTCCTCCTGATTCAGTATGCGAGGATCATGTCTCTAAAAATGTTAATGTCTTAAATATTTTCTATTTTGTTGAAGTATAAATTTTTAAAGTGACTTCTAATTTTTTTTTGTATTTCAATGGTATCTGTCATGATCTTTCCTTTTTCATTATGAATTCTAGTAATTTGAGTTTTCTCTCTCCTCTTCATTAGTGTGATTAAGGGTTTATCAATTCTGTTTACTTTTTCAAAGAATCAACTTTTCATTTTGTCACTTTTTGAATTATTTCTCTTGTTTCAATTTTATTCATTTCAACTCTGATTTTAATTATTTCTTGTCTATTTTTGGTGTTGACCTGTTGTTTTTCTAGGGCTTTGAGATGTAATGTTAGGTCATTTAGTTGTTGACTTTTTATTTTTTTAATGTATGAGCTTAAAGCAATGAACTTTCCTCTTAGTACTGCTTTCATAGTGTCCCAGAGATTTTGATATGTTGTATTATTGTTCTCGTTTACCTCTAAGAATTTTTTCATTTCCTCCCTGATGTCTTCCATTATCATTGCTTCATCCAATATCATATTATTTAGTCTCCAGGTGTTGGAGTAGTTTTTGTTTTTTATTTTATCATTTATATCTAATTGTATTCCACTATGGTCTGACAGAATACAAGGTAGTATCTCTATTTTTTTGTATTCAATAGTGGCTGCATTGTGGCATAGCATATGGTATATTTTGGAGAAGGATCCATGAGCTGCTGAGAAGAAAGTGTATTCTCTTGTTGATAGATTAAATACTCTATATATGTCTGTTAAGTCTATATCATTGATTGTATTATTTAATCCTATAGTTTCTTTTTTCAGATTTTGTTTGGAGGATCTATCCAGTGGTAAGAGTGGTGTGTTAAAGTCACCCAGTATTATTGTGTTGTGGTCAGTTTGATTCTTGAATTTGAGAAGGGTTTGTATGATGTACATGGATGCTCCATTGTTTGGGGCATAAATATTTGAAATTGTTATATCTTGCTGGTTTATGATTCCCTGAAGCAGTATGAAATGTCCTTCTTTATCCCTCCTGACTAACTTACATTCGAAGTCCACTTTATTTGATTTGAGGATGGAGACCCCTGCTTTTTTATTGAGTCCATGTGCATGATGTGTTTTTCCCTATCCTTTCACCTTTAGTCTGTGGATGCCTTTTTCTATGAGATGAGTGTCTTGAAGGCAGCATATTGTTGGGTCTTTCTTTTTAATCCAATCTGCCAGTCTATGTCTTTTGATTGACGAGTTTAGGCCATTAACATTCAGGGTTATTATTGTGATATGATATATATTCCTGGTCATTTTGGTTTATTTTTGTTTTTTAACTTGACTTGGTTTCTCCTTTGATTGGCTTTTCCTGGGTAGTTCCTCTCTTTTCTGACTTTTATTGCTATTTTTCACTTCCTCCTCATGAAATATTTTGCTGAGAATGGTCTGTAGTGCCAGCTTTCTATTTGTAAATTCTTTCAGCTTTTGTTTATCATGGAAAGATTTTATTTCACCATCAAATCTGAAGGTTAATTTTGCTGGGTATAAGATTCTTGGTTGGCATCTATTTTCTTTCAGAGCTTAAAATATATTGTTCCAGGCCCTTCTTGCTTTTAGGGTCTGGACTGAGAAATCTGCTGACATCCATATTCATTTCCCCTTATATGTAACCTGATGCTTTTCTCTCACAGCCTTTAAAAATCTATCTTCATTTTGTATGTGAGGTATTTTCATCATAATGTGCCTTTGTGTGGATGTGTTGTAATGTTGTGCATTTGGTGTTCTGTAAGCCTCTTGTATTTGAGTTTCCATTTCATTCTTCAGGTTTGGGAAATTTTCTGATATTATTTCATTGAACAGTTTGCTCAATCCTTTGATTTGTATCTCTGTGCCTTCCTCAATCCCAGTAATTCATAAATTTGGTCTTTTCATGATATCCCATAATTCTTGGAAGTTTCATTCATGATTTCTTATCATCTTCTCAGTTTGGTGAAGTTTATTTTCAAGATTAAATATTTTGTCTTCATTGTCTGAGATTCTGTCTTCCATGAGGTCTAGTGTGTTGGTGATGCTTTCTATTGAGTGTTAAATTTGATTTATTGTTTCTTTCATTTCAAGTATTGTTGTTTTTCTGTTCAGAACATCTATCTCTTTATTGAAATGCTCTTTTTTTCTTCTTGCATTTGCTCTTTTAACTGTTTATTGTAGTGATCATACATTGACTACATTTGCTCTCTTATTCTTTGCTTCACAAATTATTTTAATTATGTACATTCTAAACTCCTTTTCTGTCATTTCTACTACCATGTTGTCATTGGATTCTTTCAAAATAGCATCTTGGTTTGTTAGGGACACTTTCTTCCCCTGTTTTTTCATGTTGTTTCTGTGCCTTCCCCTCTATCAGTAGAGATCTGAGGCATTGCTGCTTTCCCCCATAGGCTTATTGTGACCCTGAAGGTTTCCAATACCTCTCCTTTGAGGGGGAGATCAATATTAGCAGCACACAATACAAACTATATGCAGCCGTAAACCAGATAGCCCCTATGAAGACATTAACATTATTGTAATTAACAGCATGAGATTGATTATTATCTACAGGATAGCTAATATGCTTGCAATGAGCTCTACAATTTCTAATGGTGGACAAAGAGGATGGGGAGGGGGTTTACGTGTAGCTGTTAATGGGATAAAAAGTGAGTACATAGAGGTACTAGATCAAGGGAAAAGTGAGAGTGAAATAAGAAGACATTGGTTGTTAGTATAGGAAAAGGGAGAAAGAGACTGAGGAAACAGGTAAACAAAAGGAGAATAGAGTGAGAACAATTAAGAAATAAAAACAAAATTAAAAATAAAATATTTTTGCTACCAATAGTCATTCAGCACTCAGACCTCCCAGTCCTCAATTTTCAGATGAAAGTGAGCACCTGTCAAAGAGCCTCCATTCTCCTGCAAGTGTTCAGGAAGGGAGCTGCCTTCCCCAGAGATGGTGGCCACACCCTCAGGAATAATTCAGGTTGTCTGCACTAGCCTCCAAACACCCTGGGGAGCTGCAGTGTGGTTGCCAGAGGTCCAGGAAGAGGCAGGTTGTCGCAGGTGCAGGGGTTTGGGGGTCCAAAGCAGCAGGTGGCAATGGTCATGGGCAGTCAGTCTGGAAGCAGTGGGTGGTCCCTCAGGGCATTTCTTATTTCTTCTTAACAATATAATATTCATGATAGAAGAAAAAATGAATTTAACTCACTTTTACTGCAAATAAGTATAGTTTCTTGTGTTAGTCAGCTTTCTGTTACTGTGACAAAATACCTGTGACAAACCAACTTAGAGGAGGAAATGTTTATTTTGGCTAATAGTTTCAGGCCATGGTTACTTGGCCTCATTGCTTTTGGGCCTGTGGCAAGGCAGTCCATCATGGAGAAAGTCCATGGTGAAGGAGGTCTCTTTACCTCCTGGCAGCCAGGGAGCAAAGAGAGAGTGGGACTGGCCAGAGTCCCCAAGTCCCCTTCATGAGAAACCCCCGATGACCTCATTTCCTTCACTATGCCCTGCCTCCTAAGGATTCTGCCACCTCCCAATAGCATGAGAGGGTAGCAACTAAGCCTTTAACACATGAGGGACACTTGGGATTCAGTTCAAAACACTTCCTTTTAGTAAATACCAATGAAATCTAATGGTATTATCACTAAATGTCAAAGGTAGAATAGTTGGGAAATTACATAGTAAGTTCAACTTTTAACACCATGACGTGGTAATGAATTAAATCAAAGCTGTGAGTTAGACAAACCATAGGTAAACTGCTTTTCAAAACAGAGAAAACTATGCATTATGCCAGAGCACAAGGTGCCTAAGATTTGCAAAACTTCTAAGTCCTCTGAAAGTCAGTTTTCTTATCAGTAAAATTCTGATAATGTTTTTCTACTAAATTTATAGGGTGGTTTGAAAAGTGATGAAAAATATCTGAAAAAGATAAAACATATTAAAATGTGATATGTAGTTTGAATTAATATGTAATGCTCCTTGGTTTGGCCTGATATCAACTTCATTATCAATATTTTCAACACTGTCACATCTAACATTCCTATTTTCTGTGATATATTTTACCTTAAAAATTCTTAACATTATATTTTGGTGAGGAGGTAGAAGTTATTGTCATTTCTATAGATAAAGAAACTCAGGTCAGAAGGTTTAAATGATTTCCCCAAGGCTTTTTAGCTGGTAGATAGAAAATCAAGAATTTAAAACTATTACTATCTGAATGCTCTGTGCTACATTGTTCTGGAGATGAATGGAAAGTTTGCTGCTGTTGATTTGATGACCCTGTTTTCAAGCAGAGAAAAACATCATGTTGTGGGTTCTGAATTCATTAGGTCAATTCTGTTTTTTCATGTACTAGTTGAAATACAGAGCATAGTGTGCTATAGAATAATGTGAGAAATTTGAGAGTGGAAATAGTAACCTAGGTTTAGTTTTCTATAAACTTGGTGTAAGAGAAAAGGAAACTAGCAGTTTTAACAGCGTTGTTATTTCAAAGAAATAAACTTGGAAGGAAAATTTGCCCAAATCCACACACTTCTCAGTGCTAGAGCTATGAAAATTTGCTTTTTCTATAAGACAAGATATCACAAAAAGGATGAAAGTTTGTAAGTAAACATTTACTTTGGAGTGTGACATTTCCCAAAGGCAGACTTCTATATCTATCTCCCTTCCACTATGATGCTTTTCCAGGATTTTTTTTTTTTTAATTTCACTAATTGAAAAACAGGAATGATTCCTAGAGATTTAAAACTAATACACTGGGTAACGGTGAGATAGAGGTACTTGACTCTGAGGTCACTAAGGAGCATCCAACCTGCATTTTGTATTTGTCTAAAATATAAGAAAACTGACATTATCTGAGTTGAGTATTGATGAAGTCATGAACAGAAGCTAGTTCCTAAGCTTTAGTGTTGTACTGGTCACACAATTCACCCACCTAACTGCATTCTCTTTTCCATACACCGTTTTGAGATGACTGTGTATCGTTTTTAAAATCAGATTTATTCTCTGTGTTTCTACAACCTGTTATTCCCATAGTTTGGATAAATTTATTACCTTTTTAAATCCTCATATTCTTTAGTTTTAATATATAAATAAGAGTCGTATCCACCTCATAGGGTTATTTTGAAGAATAAAAGAAATAATTTATGTAAGGATGTTTAATCCCATTTTTGGCCATGTCAGTAAATGATAGCTGCTGTCATTATTATTTCTTTTCATAGTTTGTAAGTTCATTTTATTACAGTTATAGTAGAGAGTTTTTTTTTTTTTTTTAATAGTAGAAAAGCCAAAGGGATCAAGGCTTAGAAGTGCCTTGATCAGATTTTGGTCCTTGACTTATTCATTTAATTTTCTTGGATATACATTTTCTTTCTCAAAATTGGGGATGGACCTGGAGAGTGAGGTTGGGTTACATGGCTTAGAGGGTCCCTTCAACACTTCCCTCATTTGTCTGCCTGCCAGACGCCAGCATTCTGTACTACTGGGACCATTGAGGAATGTTCATGAGGTGAAATTTCATAGATTTTAGTGTGAAGTTCTTGCTTCCAAGAAATTAATCAGGCAAGTATAACAGGGAAGGGGGTTGACAGTGTGTTAGGAGCATTTCAGGTCCAGAAGGTAGAAGTCTTTAAAGGGACTTCAAGTTCAATTGAATCAAGAAGGTCTCATAGAGTTAATGGGATGTTAGATATAATCTCCACCAAGGTGTCCTCCTGATCAGAACCTACATGGAGTCTGGGTCTAGTTCTGGGTAAGGACTTAGCCAAGGACAATAATGTTAGCAACTGTGGGATGGCTAGAAGATGAATGGGGGAACATTAAAATGGGGAGGATTCTGGGAATCATACTGGGTAGAGACGTTTGAGGAAACTTATTAATCTGGGTAAGGGCCTCATTCCAGAGGTTAGAAGAGGTAAGAACAGGAATACTCTTCGATATTGGAAGCACTTCTTTATGGCAAAGGGTTTTAAATACACTCAGGGTGATCCTATGAAGGAGAACTAGCACCAATGGTGGAGGTTTCAGGCGGAAAATTTTGGTTCAACTTAACAATGTCATTCTAAGCAATTAGATTTCTTTTAAAAGTGTTTTTTTTTTTTTCTTAGTGGAGTAATAGATAGCTTGTGATAGAAGTGCTTAGGAAAAAATGAAATCACTATTTCTCAAACCTGCTCCATACAAAGAAAAACTTGGGCTTCCTGATGAAAGTACAGACTTCCAGACTTTTCCCTGGAGTTATGATTCAGTGGATCAGGGAAAAGTCATAGACATATGTACTTTTTATTCAGCTCATTGTGTACTTTTTTATGACTAAGAAAGTTTGAGAAAGTCTTCACTGCTCTTCTGTCATGGATATTGTAAGAAGGTTTTGAGTTATGGAAGTATTGTTTTTATGATGTTAAAGATTAATTTTAAATTTTTGGTAGATTCTATTATTTAAATTTTTTTTAGATGTTGAGGGACCTTTATTTTATTCATTTATTTATATGTGTTGCTGAGAATCAAACTCAGTGCCTCACAAATGCTAGGCAAGCGCTCTACCACTTAGCCACAACCCCAGCCCCAGATTCTTAATATATTAAATTTGTAGGAGATTATTAATACATTTAGTGATTCACTTTCATTGTGAACATTATAGCAACAACATATTAAGAAATATGTTAATTTAATACATGACACAATCACTAGTGTGGAGATATTTTATCTTGAGTTGTAAAAATGTTTTTAGAAAGCTTATAAATAATTCAATCACTAATATTCAGGTTTTTAAAGATGTAGACTCTTTTATACCTCAAAACAAGATTTTCCTATGTGTCATTGTACCAAGATACACATGTGATTTGCTATTTAATATGATGGATACTTTTTAAACGATACCCCAACATTTGAAAAAATACCGGTTTGCATAATATAAGCTATTAAAGTTTGAGTGAATTATGAATCCACAAGTCAGGACATATATTTTTGTATGATTTAGAGAAAATTAGCCTCTGACATTTTGGACCTTGGAAATTATGGCTGTTAGCAGAAACATCCACTTTTAAATTATTATTTTACAAAGTAAGTTACAGTAACCATCTAGGGACCTGCATGCTTCTGACTTTGTGTCAATTTTATTTCTGTGATAATTGAACCAGCTCTGGGATAGTGTCAGAAATTTTATTTTGCAAAATGAAGAAAAATGTGTTGAACTAAAATAAACTAAGAAATCATTCAGAAATTCCTTCTAGTTATCTGTAGCAGAACCAATTTATCAGCATAAATTGTCACTTTCTTTTGCTTCCAGAAGGGAGAAAATGGAAATTGAGAAACAAGAAAACTTACCAGCATTTATTCTGAAGGAAGAATAAGAATGAGGAGGATTCGCAGGCTGGCCATTAGGTGGAACACTGAAGCTGAGGAGGTGAAAGCCTTCTGTGCCTGTTGGAATGATGGCTACATGAAAAAAAGGCTCAGACCAGAGTATTCTCAGCTTCCACATACGGGTAATATTTTATAAAACAACTGGTAACTAATTCAGTCACTTGCTTTCATGGTCACTTTTTCTATAACCTATTAAGATGCTTTTAGGCTCAACATTTTTGCTTAATTATTGCATCTTTTAAAATTAATGTTTGGGTTTTGATAAGAGGTTCAAAAATATTTTAGAAGAGACACAAAAACCATACTTAACTACATTATACCATTATTATTATTTTTTAGTCCTCGCCCACTTTTTGTTATTCAAACAAGTGTAATTCTCAAGTTATCACAAAATTTCCCACACAAATTTATAATCAGCAAACTATTTCCCCCATTTTTATGTAGCATTTTCATATAATTTTTGGTTTCACTAATATTATATGTTTACAATAAGCCTTCATTAATCCCTCAAAATCATGGTATAAATAATCAGTCTGTACCACCTGCCATACATTTTTTTTAAAAAGCCAAGATTCCCAACAATTTCATAGTGGTCAGGCACGCTTTTGGCAACTCCCAACAGGAATCCTTGGTACCAACCAGGAGCCATGCATCTTCTAGAAGCAGGGCCCTTGGCAGCCCCAACAGGAATGGCAAGGCCCTGGGCCCACACCCCCAATAAGCCTCCAGGCAAACCCATGGGAGGAGTACAGCCTGGGAAGTTCCTCAACCACCTGAGGCACAAGAGGGCCACCAGAATGCTGGGTTGTCAGGCATGCTCACCCCAGCCAGCCCCAGCAGCTTAGTGAGTCATAGCTGTGCTCCCAGGTTCCACAGCAGCAATTTCATGTAGGAAAGAACTCTTTATCACCCCCTAAAGTTAAAATCATAAAGCAAAACCAAAAAGTCAATGCTACTGTGAGTGGTGTCCATCATTACCCGAGTCTGGTACTACCTGATGACTCTTACCAGAGTCATGGGCTTCGGCACCTTCACAGGGGCCCTGAGTCTAGACCACTCAGAACCGATGTCCACAGTAACCCCTGATCAATCTAGGCAGCAGGCAACCATCCAAAGCTTGTGTGGATGTGTGGCTCGAACTGAAAACTGACCAGTGACAATTGGGAAAGTTTCAGATGGTATATATTTTCCAAAAGTCTACATCGTAAGATGCCTGTGGCAATTCAAGTTCTCTGTATTGGGAGGACGGTGGTAGACGATCCAAACCTTGGTTACATAAGGCTTTTCTCCTAGAGAATTAGACGTGAGCCCTGGTTGGAAGAAGAACCACCCAAGATGTCTTCCCAAGGCTTAACTGGACACTTCCATTGTAAGAAGGTAAGCAGCTTCCTGGGGCATCCTGCTCACAGCCTATGTTCCTTGTCCTGGAAGGTGTTTCTAGTGCTCCTTAATTCTGTGTTTTCAAAAAGCAGTCTCATCTCAACAGGGTCAAAAGCAAGAGCATTCACAGCTGAAAGTCATCCAACACAATAGAAAATAGCTCTATCATTCAGCTTCACATTTAAGGTAAAAAGGTAGACCTCGTGGAGAACTAATTTCCCTGTTCACTTTCCTTCAACCAAGTCGGCACCATGCCATCATCTTTGGCATGCACAGTCTTTGAGTAGTAGTTGACTATCTTGTTGTCCAGTTGATAAGGATGAGGAATGCTCTCATAGGACTTGAGGTCAAGGTCCAGCACAGACATGGAGATGGTGAGCCGAGACCTCCATAAGAGGACAACAGGCCTCTGATCAGAACTTGTGTCCTGCAGATATGGGGAGAGTGCCATCATAATAGAGCAGTCCTTGGCAGTCATGGCGACTTGGTACTGCTGCACCTTTGTTAACGCAAAGGCCATTGTCCAATCTTCCTCAGTAGACAGATCAAGTGGTTTCTGGTAAAAGTCTTCATCATAAGGCCTACCTATTTATAATGTTTTTCTCTGCTCAGGAAACTCCTCCAGATACTGCTCAATCCAGTTGCACAGAGGATAGAGGTCCTCCACGTCCAGAAGGTCCACCACCTGCATCTGGAGAGTTTTGTACAGAAGATAGCCCTTCATAACCCCGAGCACTTGGGGGTGGTTTTTCCTTGGCAATGCAGTCTCCTGCTGAAAGGGCTGACCTCACAGACACATGGGGCCCAGAGCCCTGACCTCAGTGTACCAACTAACCCCTTGCCCAAGCTGCTCAGCAGCACCAGAGCAATGACATGTACCAGCTCTTCCATTACAGCTCAAGTGCAGTGGCCCACTGGCCACGCCTTTGGAAGGGAAGAAGAAAGGCTTCAGGTGGTGTGCAAGCTCCCTTCAGTCAGTCACAGGGCTCCAGGCATCACCATAGCCATAAATCAGTATCTTACCATTCTTAAGTATCTTCAGATCATTCTGTGTCTCCAGCAGCAAGCTCTTCAAGGCAAGCTGCCTTGTTTCCACTTGGTTTCTGGGACATAACCAGATGGTTTGGTTTCAGGATGAATTGGTGCTGCATCTTTTGAGATACCTCTTCCATGAGGAAGGGCTCTGGGAGCTTGGAAGTGGTGGCATAGTTCTTTGATCCCTGTGTCAGGAGCACAGTGTCTTGAGGATGGCTCATCTTTATTCCATAGGGATATCCATGTCCTGGGGCATTCACTCTATTGTGATATGCCACTTAATCTTCTCCTCAGAGAGAACGTATATGTTCAAATATAAAATCAGCATGTTCTGTCATAAATTGTATGGACAGGGAAACCAGAGGGAAGAGGCCCCAAATGTTCATACTGCAGAAGAGTCAGAGAATGATGAGGGTATACATCATTAATTTTGGAAGAGCTCCTGGAGGTAAAACTGTCTGTAGGAATAGGAAGGCTGAATTCTGAGGATTTTCTTCCTCTTAAGCTACCTCACACAAAGCAACAGTTTGCTACAACCATTCCTTCTGTTTCTGCTCCAGCATCTTCTATTCCTGGTAAGCTATGATTCTCTGTATTTGTCTACCTCTCCAGTTTTAAGAACATCCCTTGGTCATAGAACCTCATTTCTGTGGTGTTTCTAAGAAGGTTTGTTGATTTTCAGTTTGTTTAACTCTTTTCTCCAGATGGAAGGGTGGGCATGATGCCTTATGAGCTCTCCACATACCCTGAGGCTCTCCTCCCTGCTCCAAGATGGCTCTCCAGGGGAAGCAATCCACAATGGCCAATAGGAACGCTGTGGTGAAGGCCAGGGTGCCCCTGTGGGAGGGCCCACACCCTCACTGGGAACCAGAAGTGAAAAGGATGGCAGCTAAACCTCCGAGAGGGCAACAAAGCCATAGGGACAGAAGCAGCAGCAGCCCAGGCAGCCTCTACTGTGCCACCTCATCAAGATTGCTAAGACTCCAGTAATTTGTCTGTTTCCTAATACCTTCTATTTAATTAAGTTCTTTTTCAGGTTCATTTTATTATTGTATTTACTCATTCAGAGTGGAAGTTAGAACAAATCCATTTTCCTGAAATGCAGTTTTGCTGGGGTGTTGTACAGGTTTAGAAATAGAAAATGAAAACCTCCTTTATTGTATTTGTGGTTATCTCAAGTTATGAGAGAATGACTATGATTGGCAAAATACAGGTTTACAAAAAGTATTTTTATAAACATGCTGGGGAATGGCAGGTCTAGTAGTAAGATTCTAGTCAATTTTTAGTTCAGTACTTTACAAAAATCCCAAATTTAAGCTAAGAGGCACACAGTCTTAAGGGATGAGCCAGACTGAAAATATTTTCAATATAGATGTCGAAATTGAGTAGTGTAGAATACTCAGGATGAGGCAGGGAAAGGATCGTCTAAAAAACTCAAAGAAAAAGAAACTGTGGTATATATACACAATGGAATATTACTCAGCCATAAAGAAGAATAAAATTATGGCATTTGTAGGTAAATGGATGATGTTGGAGACTGTTATGCTAAGTGAGATCAGCCAATCCCAAAAACCCAAAGGCTGAATGGTCTCTCTGATAAATGAATGATGATGCATTATGCGGGGGGAAGGGTGGCAAGAATGGAGGAAGGATAGATAGCATAGAGGAAGGGAGGGGTGGGAGCGGGGTGGGGGGTAAAAATAATAACAGAATGTGTGACAGATACCATTGCCCTGTGTACATGCATGAACGCACAGATGGTGTGACTCTACTTTGTGTACAACCAGTGAAACAATAGCTGTACTCCATTTGTGTTCAATGAATCAATAAGTAAATAAAAAAAAACCTCAAACAAATTGTAAGAAAGTATTATTTCTAAAACCTTTGATTGACTGTGTCTTTGAATCACATTATGTCAACAGGAATGTTCTGCAGATAAGGAAAATACAGATTTCCAGTCTATGCAGGTGGTCAAGATTCCCACCTCCAAAGGGCATCTACACACCACCACTGTTGTGATCCCAAGTCCTGCCTGCAATGGATTCAGGGTTCCTTTGTGCTGTTTTTGCCCTTTTAACCTATCCTGTGGTCCCTCTTCTTATTGCTCTCTATGCACCAATAAAAAGCAATAAATAAAATCAAAATCTAGAAAAAAGCAAAGTGAAAAAAATATTCAGACAAGAAATAGAGTGTTCCTTGCTTAAAACGAAGTATTTATTTTACTTGACCCTTTCAAAAGAAAGACACTTGTTAGAACATTAAATTTATGATATAGACCCCAAGTAAACTTTGTGCAGCTAGAAATGGAGTATCCTATTAAAGACAAAGCATCCCTGTCCAAAGCAGGTATGATTATCCAAGTCTTGCTTTTTGTAGTTACAAAATATGCCTTCTTTTAAATTGAAAATACTGTAAGAGCAAGGATAGAATATTTTAAAATAAATAATCTATAGAATTTAATATACAGTTGTTTTCCCATAAATATTTATTGACATTAATGTATTTGGATCTAGTGAATTGATTTATTATAGTGTCAAGAATTAAAGAGAGTGGTTTAGATCTAAAGTTATTAATAGCATTGTGGTGAATGACCTGGTGGTGTCCTACCCTCTTCTGTTTCTATCTGAATCACCTTTGCATTCTCCTTTGCTTGTAACTGTAGAACTCTGATGACTCTGTTGCTTTCTCATATATAGAAAGCCACCTTTTAGAGCTAAATGAATGAAGACATGAATCACATCATTAAGCAGATTCTGGACTCTGAGTCCAAAAGGAATGGACATCTTAGGTTATAAATATTAATTGGATAAAATAGCAGTTAGGCAACACAGAACAGAGTTTGTTATAAGTACATGATAAATAAGTCACTCTGGGGACTCCTCTGAGAAAAGCACCACTTGAAATCACACACACAGAGTTATAATTTGTTGGAGCAGTGAGGAAGAAGACTCTGGTTTACCCAATTATTCTTAGAATAGATACCTTACCTTTCCCTGTAATTCATTTGACTTAGAATGTTCATTCAATCTAATGGTTCAGAGAAAATTCATGAAACAGTCTCCATATGTTAGGGGTAATAAGTGATGAAGATTGTGACTCATCTTGCCTTATTTTTTTAAACGCATCTTAAAAGATTTAATCTAATTAAAATGTTCATTATCGTGTGAAACAGTGCATACTCACGAATGTAAAATTCAGGAAAAAGTAAGGAAGACATGAGGATAAAAATCTCAAAAAACTAAATATACCTTTGTCGTATGTTCCAGCGTTTGTGTTCCTTGCTGTTGACCCAAAGAAACTGAAAATTTTTATCTACACAAAAACCTACACTTGGATGTTTGTGGCAGATTTATTCACAATTTTTGAAACTCAGAAACAAGCAAAATATTCTTCAGTTAGGGAGGAGTTTAAATAAACTGTACTACACTAAGAAAATGGAATATTACTTGGCATTAAAAAGAAATGCCAATCTCTGAGAGGATGTGTAGGAAAGGTGAATGTAAGTGAAATCAGTCAATCTGAAAAGGCCATCTGTATGATTCCAGCTATGTGAGATTCTGGAAAAATTAAAACTATGTAGTAGTTTCCAGAGAGTTGAGCATGTGGATTGGGGGCAGATGGGGAGAGATGAATGAAGCACTGAAGTTTTTTAAGGCAGTGAAACTCTTCTTTATGACACTACAGTGGATACAGATCAGTGTATGTGGGCAAAACCCTTAAAATGGCCAACACCCAGAGTGAAGCCCAGTGTAAATTGTGGACGTGGGGTGATAATAATGTGCCAATATTAGTTAATTGGTTGTAACAAATGTACTGCTCTGGTGTGGGATACCAAGAGTGGGGAGGCTACATACATTTGTGGGGTTAGGGCTGTATGAGAAGTCTGTCTTTTGTGTTCAAATTTTCTATGAACCTAAAGCTTCTCTTAAAAATATAGACTGATTAAAAATGAGTAAGAATTGAAAATAAAATGTGGCAAGGACTAAAATGCATCTGTATTTCTGTACTGGGAATGTTTACCCATTAAAAATGTCTATATTTTTCCCCCAACAAAAACTCTCTCTGAATTCTTCTGCTCAATTGTTAATTATGTTTATAAGGTTTGTCTATTTTGTTTTTATATATAATTTTTATACACGAGTGAAATACACAATAACTTCTCATAGCACAAGAGGTCATATCGAGGGTGATTATTAGAACAAGTGAAAAATTACATAAAAGTGATGGATTTGAAAGCAAGGGTTGAGTGGTGATAAAATTTTATTATGAAAGCTGATTTTGCTTGGAGAAATGAAGAAGAGGAAAACAAAATTTAAGATTTCTAAGATGTGGTAGAAAAAGCTAAATCAATAAATAACAGAAATCTTTTCTTTTTTTAACAATTCTTACAATTTTATTTAGCTTTGGAAGTATTGGAATCAGGAAATGGTTATGCCCAACTCCAACTTTTTTGAAGTGTAATTGACAAATAGAAGTTGTATATATTGGGGCTGGGGATGTAGTTCAGTAGGGAACATCTGCCTGGTGTGAGGCCCTGGACTTGATACCTAGCACTGCAAAAAAAAAAAAAAAATAAAAAAAAAAAAAATATATATTTTGATGGATATGCTAATTTGTTAATTTTTGGAAATATGTATATATTTCCACAATCAAACAAATTAGCATATCCATCACTTCATATAGTTATCTTTTTGTGGTGAGGATTCCCAAGATCTAGTCTCTGTAAAATTTTTCAACATACAAAATATTATTCCTAATGGATGTTACTAGACGTACATTAAATACCCAGACCTTGTTCATTTTATAGCTGAAAGTTTGTACACTTTGACCCAAATCTCCCCATTTCTTTCATCTCCTAAACTCTAGCAACCATTGTTCTCTTCTGTTTCTTCTTTAAATTCCAATGTGAGGACATGTGGTGTTTACCTTCCCATGTCCCATTTATTTTCCATACTCTGATTCCCTCTAGATTCACCTGCATGGTCACAAATGGAAGGATTTCTTTCTTTTTGAAGGCTGAATAATATTCACATGTATCTGTATACAGATATACATCTCATATCTATGTAGATATAATACTCATGTCTATATCTTCTGTACATTCATATATGTATTTTGCATTCATCCATTAACGCTTTGGATGTTTCCAATCTTTGCTATTGTGAATAAAGCTGAAGTGAACATGGGAATGCAGGTTTTAATTCCTTTGACTATAGGTCCAGAATTAGAATTGCTGGATCATGTGTCAATTCTATTTTTAGTATTTTGAAGAACTTCCATAATGTTTTCCCTACGGGCTGTACCTACTTTTAGTCTCACCAGTTGGTGAATATGCTACACTGCTAAGCAACAACTTAAACCCTCTTCAATATAAATTTACTGAGATATTATTTAGATAAAATATATGCCCATTAAAGTATAAATTTAGATAATCTTTGACAAGATTTGTTATAGAAATCATAAGCCCAATCAAAATATAGAACATATCCATCATCTTAAAGAGTTAATTTGTGCCTCTTCTGTTTCAATCTCCTTACACCTACCCTATGTCTTCAGTTAGACATTTTCTATTTTTCTAGAGATTCATATAAATAAGATCACATAATAAGTTGCCTTTTGTATCTTTCTTTCACTTAGCATAAATTTTATTTATGTTGTTTTGTGTTTCAGTTGTTTCTTTTAAGTAGAATTCTATTTTTGAATATAAAAATAGATTCGTAGAATTCTATTCTTGAATATAAAAATCAATTCAATCACATGTTAATGGATATCTGGTGTGTTTTCAGTTTTGAGTCACAACAAGTAACACACCTGTGAAATTTTAGTGCATATCTTTGTTTGAACAGAGGTTTCATTTATTTTAGTAAATGCTTAGAAAAGGTGTTGCTGAGTCTCATACAGTTAGTGTAGATGACACTAAGAAAAATGGTAATATTTTCCCTAAGTGTCCATGCTATTTTGCATTCTTACAAACAAAATGCAAGAGCTGCACTCATTCCACATCCTCACTGATACGTAGTATTGTTAGCAATTTTAATTTTAATCATTCTAGTAAGTATATCATGAATATATCTTATAGTGGTTTTAATTTGCACTTACCTGATGACTAATGATACTGAATATCTTTGCATATCTTCTTTAGGTGTTTGTTTGATCTTGACAATTTTCTTTGGTTGGGTTAGTTGTATTCTTATTCAATTGTAGATGCTCTTCATGTAGTCTGTATGCAAGTCATATGTCAAATATATATATATAATATAATTATATTTCTATTCTGTAACTTTATTTTTTAATGATTATGTTTATTTTTGGATAATGTCTAATTTATCAATCATTTTCTTTTATGGTCTGTTTTTTTCTAGTTCTCCTTAGGAAATCTTAGGCTATGCAAGCATCACAAAGATTTTCTTCTGTGTTTTCTTCTAGACATTTTGATAGATCAACCTGTAGTCTTAAGGTTATGATGCACATTGATGTAATTTTTGTTCATTGTATGATATAAGGATTAAGGTTCATATTTTTCAGAATGGATATATAGTTTTTCCATCACCAAATGTTGAAAACACCATCCTTTTCCCCTTGTATAACCTTATACATTTGTTGAAAATCCATTGTCAGGTGTGTGTGAGTCTATTTCTTACCTTTCCATTCTATCTCATTACTCTTTCTATATTATCACTATGCCAATACCACCCTCTCTTGATTATTGTAACTTCAGAGTGAGTCTTAAAATCTAGTAAAGTATTTCAATTTTGTTCTTATTTTCAAATAATTGTTTTCACCGTTACAGATTCTTTGCATTGTCATATACCTACCAAAATCATCATGTAGATTTCTTTAAAAATGTCTATTGAGATGTTGGAGGGGGATTTTATTAAATCCATAATGTGTTTGGAGAAAATTTCTACTTTAACAACATTTATTCTTCTGATCCAGACATGATAATTACCTTTACTTAGGTTTTCTTTAATGTAATTCAGCTAAACTTAATAATTTTAATGTACCCATGCTATTTTAACTTGCTAAAATCTAATGTTTCTGAGATAAATCCAAAATTATTACTTATTTTAGTAGTCAGGCAAATGAAATAGTTTTATTTCCTGTTTTTGGCTAGTAAAATCACTATGAAGTCCTGAGTTTTATGGACTTAATACACCAAATATATTTCTAAGTGTCACTGATGATACAATTCTACTTGAAAGAGGACATGATATTTGAACGGATACAGGCTTGATCAATTTTTATTTAGTGTATATTTATTGAGTGCATACTATATGTTAGCACTGTTTTAGAATTTGGGGACACAGCTGTAGATTAAGGTCAAAATTCCCTGTTCTCAGAGAGTCTGGGTTTTGAACTTTCATAATGACAGAGAATCATTGGCATGTAAAATTGATTATGTAGTCAACTAGTACAAATTTAAAGCAAAAAGGATGAATAAGATCAAATCATTAAAATGGGGGGGGAATACCATGAAAATGATATGTATTAATGGAAAAGAGACTTAAACTTATAGCCACATTGTTTCAGAAAAATCTAGTTTCTGGGAACCAGTGACCAAAGGTGCTTAGAGACTGAAGAAAGAGGCAGACAAATGCAATTTATTAGGGACTTAGGAACAGAAGCATGTTTTGGGTGGGAGCAAGACAGGAGGATCTCTGCACGAAATTCCAGGAGGAAATGGTATAGATGTTGAACTAGACAAAGGTGACCTGCAGCCAACCAGAATGTTATCAGGGGTTTCCCAGAAAAACTATTAATATGTCAAATATCAAATTAAGAAACAGTCCAGGTCTAAGTGCCCAGCAGGGAATGCTTGGCTGACTATCCTAATGTTTATCCCATAGGGTTTGAAATGATTGCCAGGGTCACCTGGTAGGAAAAATAACAGCTACAACTAAGAGGCTGTAGTCACATCAGACTGGATCCCTACACATTAAAAAATTATTGACTTTATATAGAACCATGTATTAACATTTTTAAAAATCTAAAATTGGAAGGATGGATGACTTTAAAACACCAATTTTTTTTCAATGGTGGCATTGAGGGAAAACATTGATAGTAAATTAGTTTAAAACCTATCTAGCAGTATTAGCTATTAGAATGACCATAATTATGGAACTCTGAAGTTGTAACATGTGGAATAAATGTACTGAAAACTATTAAGTGATTTACCAAGGTTCACTTTTATATTTTAAAAGGATGTCATAGTAATTCAATTAAAATTATTTTGTAGAGTTATGTCTAATTTATGCTGACCCACTAAATATATAATCGGCGAGAGTGAAAGTTTTATCGTGTATTTCTGAATATGATGGTTTGCAATAAAATTTGCTGAAAAACATAAAACTGAATGGCACATTTAACATAAGGTCTAGAGAAAAAAATGGAAAACTTTAATGAAAACCAACCTTATTCTTAAGATTTTATGTTTTAAAGAGGGAAACTTTAACAGTGCTAAAATTATCTACCTAAAAACTAGCCCTAAATTTCTAACTTTGATATAGATTTAGAATATTTTGGCAGTGATGCTTAAAATTTAGAAATTGAAACTATATTTACTTAATATTTCTTACCTAGTATACATAAAATGCCAATTTTGTTATATTAATTATGTTATTTAATCCCTTATAAGACAGATACAGTCACCACCCATTTCACAGACAAGAAAATAAAGTTTGGGGAGGTTAATTTATACTCACAGTTTCATAACTGGTAAGAGAGAGGGAGGGCTAGTGTTTGGAGTAAGCTTCAAAGTATATGTTCTTCAATATTACACAACTCTGGGTAACAATATATTGCATAGCGAATTAAAATGCAGAGTATATGGAATTTTTTTCCTCTAAAATGAATGTTTTAGAAATCAGAGCTAAAATATATACCAACAGCTTTGCTTAAGGAGTTGAAGGAAATAATAAATGTCACAAGATACAGTTGGTTAGTTACTTTAACTTCTCTTAAAGAATGAAAAATTAAATGCTAATATCCACTCAGAAGAGAATACTCCTATCTCATGCCATTAAAATTTTAATATTTTTGATTAATGTATTAAATGTGAATTTATAAGTCCAAGGCAGTTGTAAAAATAGAAGGATTAAATAATGCTAATGAGAAAGTCCTATATCATTGTTGTTTCTGTACTTGTACAAAAATAATACTGTTGGTACTTTAAATAAGAAAAATAAAATTAAGAATATATATTAACATCATGCTATATGAAATTTGAATGGTAAATTGCCTTGTCATGTTGAAAGTAAAGATATAGAAAATTTAAGTTCCAAATTAATAGAGAATTTCGAATAAATTTTATTCAGCCTTAAAATAATAACTTAGAAGTGTTTTTTAACACAGAAAAGATGAAAATATTTGTCTGAAGCATTACATCTGGAGATAATGAAATAGTGCTTGTTACAATTTTGTATGACAGTTAAATGGAAATGTTTTTAAATTTGAGGAAAAAGATTGATGAAAAATGGAAAACAGTTAAATTTTAGATTAAAAGTAATATATTCAGAGAAGGATCTTATGAATACTTTTTGCTCAAGAAAAGATTTATAAAGGTCTGAGAATAGACTAGCGCAGATCCATCAATAGTGCATTATCAGCAGAGGATAGTTTTCAGCATGGCATAGAAGATTAGGAAAGGACATACAGAACATTAAAGAAGAAGATATTCAGAAGAATAACAGGAGAGTAGATTTATATGGCAACATCCATAGAAGTAGTGACTTTGAAGTGCCTTTAGAAAGAAAGAGTAAGTCAACTGTTTCTCATACACATTTAAAGTAGCAGAACCAAAAGTACTGGAACAGGAAATAGTGAAGGGGAAAACAACCTACCTGGAGAAGATAAATGCAAAAGGAGGTATGAGCAGATCTGTGAACAATGGAGTATCGATGTTGCATGCTAGACTACTGAATTGAACTTAGTAGTTAGCTGGAAATATTTTCAACGCAGTTCAAGGTAAATAGAGCATCTTGCTATCAAATGGATCATAGAAAAATCAACACCATCTCAGCAAAAGTGTTTCCTAAGTCAGTTCCTTGGGGCTTATGGAAAAAGTTAGTAGCACCATTTTCTGTCATGTTGGTCCAAGGTTTTGCTTGGAAGCACCCTTAAGCTGTGCCCATTTGTTCCTGACACTGAGCTCTCCAGACCAAATAGCATGGGCTGTCTGGAAGGCAGGAGTGTGGTTGACAGAGGCTTAGAGGTATTAGTAGCAGAGAGTTGGTCCATTTGTAGGGCATGGACTACGGTTGGTTTATAATAACATACTTTAATCAAAAAAGTTCAAAAATCATTTCAATGATAAAGTATATCTAGTAAGGAAGTAGGTTTATAGCCTCAAGAAATAAAAGTTTCTTTTAAAAAATTTCACTTTATTGTGGTAAGAACACTTAACATGGAATCTACCCTCAGTGAATTAAGTATACAATATAGTATTTTTGAATGTAGGTAAAATATTGCACAGCAGATATCTTACTTTACTGAAACTTTGCACCCAATGATTAGTAATTCCCCTTTCCTCCTCCTGCTTACCCCTCTCAACCAACATTCCACTTAAAAAAGTTATTGATGAATAATAAGTATGCAAAATAGCGGGATTGATTCATTGTGACTTATTCAGACTTGCACATAGTCAATTTCATTCATTCCACTTTGATTCTATGAATTTGACTATTTTAGATACCTCCTTTGTCTTTCTGTGACTGACTTATTCCACTTAGCATAATGACCTCCAAGTTCATCCATGTGTCACATTGCAGGATTTCCTTCTTTCCAAAGGCAATTGTATGCAAATAGCACAATTTGTTTATTATTTCTGTTAAAAGACATTTAGGTTGTTTCCATGGTTTAGCTGTTATGAATGGTGCTGAAATGAACAGGAGATTGCTAATATCTCTTTGTGATATCAATTTCAATTCTGTTGGCTAAATACTCAGAAGTGTGATTGCTGGAAACTTCTTTTCTAGAACTGGCATGGCTGTTTGGAGCCACCTTTCTTGGAGTCATGTGCAATTCACAACTCCAAGTAACTCTGAAGTGTTGACATTGATTTGCAGTATCTCCAGGGCTGCACAATGACCTACCATCCTGCCAGGCCAGGAGGAAAACCCAACCAACAAACCAAACCTCAGTTTGCAACCTCTGACCCAAGACCCCTTACTCTGAGGATGTTTCTAAATGCCAAGGTATGGCAGGAGTCCCTCATCTGATTTTATTTTATTTTTTAATGTTATTTTACCATGCTCATATCTGAAATATTTTCAAGTGGTTCTTTGCCAGTGAGCCTTGTAAATCACTAGAATATGGTGGATTCTGTGAGGAAGCTTGAATAAGGCCGTTTTCTGCAGACAGAGGTGGTTTTCTATCCAAAGATTTTATTATTAAATGACTAGTCAGCTTTCTTTGGACTCTGGCAGTAGTATTTGCTAGTAATTGCTGGTCTACATGTAATTGACAATTTGATACATGAAGAACTAAATTAGTCTATTCTTTGATTCTGGGTCAGTAATGTAATTTCACAAAATCTTACTCTAATATAGTGTTAACTCTGAGCTGAGGCTTAACACAGAAATAACTGATTTTTGGCTTATGCATTATTTATAGCTGTAATTAGAATTATTATTTAGCAGGATTGCATTCCTGTCTCTTCTAGTTCTCTATCATTTATCTATCTATCCTTATGCTATATAACATTTTCAACTTGAACTGATACACTTTTTATTATAAGCTAAGAATAATTTTAAGCATGATAGTCTGTACTCTAAACCTTGCTGGTAAGTGCCAGTTTTGTCAAATAACTTAATCTTTTTTGATCTCAGTTTCCTTATCTGCAAAATTATTTTGGAGCAAATTTCTAAAATTTGTCTTGAATTTGTGATTTAAGACAAACTTTATGAGTCTATGATTCATGTGGATTTATAATTCCATGGCATCAGAAGTCATCATGCAATGACATGCTGATACTGGGGTAAAGATAATTTGTAGTACACAAGAGCTTGGCTGGTTGCTGGACTCAAAGAGCTTGTATGCCAGTGGGAAAGACAGGCATCATATTCCAGAGCTTCACAATACCTGCACTACCAGGTAGGGCCAGAATAAAGGAGTGAATCAAACACCTCTTTCTCAGTGGGCCTGAAGAGTACTATAACAAATAATAGCAAAGTGTAAATACAAAAGCTTGTTTGAAGGCAGAGTCTGTGTTCCACAGCTAAATAAACAGCAAGAGCTAAATTAAAAATTCATGAAGAGTCAGGAATCTTAAGAAATGATTTTGTAGAAATAAGAGAGGAATTAAGTATTCTAAGCCCCAGTCAGTGCCAAGGAATTAGGAATAAAACAGCTAAAAGTTGGGAAGCATTGAAATGTTTCGCAAGGGAATGATGTCAGTTTGGAGGTAGGGGACCACAGATAGATTTAGCTATGAGCAGCAGGCAAAGAGGATGTCGGGGCTGGTCACCAGGGAAGGACAAGCCTGGCCTTCTGAAATTCTTCATGCCTTACTTTCTCATCTTCTCAACCAGGTCATTCCCAGGTTGAGATTGGGGCCATGATGTCTATTTCTTTTTTATACCCTATAAATTCTAGTAGAGACTGAACTCACAGTTAGTGCTTAGTAAATATTTTTCATTTGTCTTGAACAGTTGCACCAGAATAGCATCTCTGAGCCAGCATTCTGACCTGCTGGTATTTCATATACCTGTGTGCTGTCAACACACACCAGAGCCTTCATGGCAATTACTCGGAGCTTTGTGAAATCCAGCCCTTTTTATTATAGCATCAATAAACCTCACTTGATAATAGCTATTGATGTCAATAAAGCTTAAATGTCTTACCACAGTCATTATGTCATTGGGATGCTAATTGACATTAATACTAAACCCAATTTATGACATTTTTATTGCTGTTTTATGAACTCATGTTCTCCACGAAGGCAAAGAAAACACTGCCCATAACTTTTCTATTCTGTCTCAGTATGGAAAAAATAGTTGAGTCTATTTAGGGTTTTAAACTTGGTATTTTGCTGTGAATGTACTAAGCTATGCCATAAATACATATATGCATGTGTGAATGTATGTATGTGTATATATATGATTATATATATATTCTTGTTTATATGTATATACATACATGTATATCAAATATTTATGATCCACTGATATAGACCAATGGATTCTAAAGTTGTAGGCTAATTTAAATAGAAAGTCCATGAAATATTCTCGTTAGTTCAGGAAGTCCAATAAATAGTGATATATTTACTTGTGAAAATTTCTATTGGACCACATTTCTTGTTTTGGCTAGAATTATATATCAAATCAGTATGGTGATACTCTTAGTATCTCATTTTCACTTTTGGTAAATAGTTTTAAACACATACATATTTGCACATTTATACATATGGATCTGCATGTGCCATTTAGTAGATCAAATTCTAGCAAACATGAAATCCAAGGCAAATAAATAATAAAAGAAATCATTGGAAGTAAAAGAAAATAGGATTCTGGACCAAATAGTATAATGCAATCTCTATGAATTTATGCCTAATCATATAACAAGAAGATGCATGGTATTTACCCACAATATTCATTAAACACATGTGTTGGACACTGATTTTGGTGCTCATGATACACGTGTAAGCAGCACAGAACCAAATATCCCTTCCCAGCAGAGTTTACATTCTGGTGAGAATAAGATATTTTGCTATACAGTCAAAGGCAATTTACTGGATTATGCTTGATTATAGATTTGAGAAAGATTGATGATCTGGAGAAGAGAAGGCAGTGCCTCAATGAGAATCTTAAAAACTGATATTCAAATTAGAACATAATAGAGATTTGGGGTAGCTTTCTCAAATGCCCTGCTTTCTTCAGTATTGTCTTTGCAAAGTCTGATGCCTTTTCTCTCTAGTGATTTCTATTTCCTGATGTGAAGATGAGTTGCAAGGCAGGACACTTCTCATTGCCAGGGAATTATATCTTTCCTCTTGTGACTGAGGTTATTTTGTGGGTGGCCTATTTTACGTCTCTTACGTTCCACCTAAGTGCAATTGTACTGTGTGCTCTGTGTTATTTATTGATTAGACGTACTGTGAAAAGGACAGGAAGTGTTACATATTGATGACCCAAGCAGGGCTTTACTTCTGCTAATTTATAGTCTCTAGTTTCTTTTAAGGTAAAATATCAAGTAAAAGTTTTGTTGGAACTTTTTTCTCTGGAATCTTTTTCCCTTCAACGAAAACAAAGCCATAATCTCTAGGCAATTTATTGCCCTTTCAGAAAGACATTATTGCATCTAAATTTCCATAGTTTTGGCAGCTGGCTCTTATTTTATTTGGATGAATAACAATATTTTAAAATAAAATTTCATATAATCGAAGTGCTTATAGAGATACTAGTATGATTTTTAGACAGATGGGTTATGTATTAATAAAGTTGTCAAGGGGAGTGATATATTGAAAGATGAGTTTGGTAATTCAACTAAAAGAACATACATTTTGTAGAGAAATTTGACCAACATGATTCATATCACATGTCTACCTGAAATAATTTGTGCCATTATTTAGTTTTTCTCATCTGTTACCTCGATAGACAGAGCTTGAAAGTAAATATGGCTCATTGCATGTGTATCGATGTTTAATCACTTTGGTATTTCATTATCTATGAGAATTTAAAAATTTTTAGAGCTTCCATATGAAGACTATCGAAACAATAAAGTAAATGTACTACAATATATTATATATCACTCATGTTTATTTCGAGATTGGATAAGGTCACAAATGAACTTGAACTGTTTGGAAAGCTGACTTTCCATTGTGTATAAGTGTGTATGTAGTGAATTTCAAGTGACTTTTTATATTCAAGTGTTTCTTTCATCTAATAATTTCAATATTTTTACAAACTTTCTATTTTTTTAAATTTTTATAGACTTCGTTTTGATTCATTGTACACAAATGGGGTATGACTTTTCATTTCTATGGTTGTAGATTTATACCATGATGTAGATTTATACCATTCATGTAATCATACATGTACATAAGGTAATGATGTCTGTCTCATTCCACCATTTTTCATATACCCCCGCCCCTCCCCCTCTCATTTCCCTCTTTGTAATCTAAAGTTCCTCAATTCTCCCACCCCTCAACCCCCCAACCCAATTATATATCATCAACCACTTATCAGGGAAAACATTTGGCCATTGGTTTTTTGGGATGGGTTTATTTCACTTATTCTGCCTCACTTATTCTTGACCACAGTTGAATGAAGTAACAATGCATGCATTAATAAGCACACCATAACTTGCTCTGATGCACATCTTCCCTCAAAAGTCCTTTTCTCTGACAATATTCCAAGTGAAAATATGAAAAAAGTAAAAGGAAAGAAAAGCCAAAAAATATAATTAAATTCAATTTTACATACATTTTTAAACAATTCAACTAATTAAAAATTTCATGAAGGTATGGCAAATTAAGGAAAGAGTTTTGTTTTAATGAGTTGATGTCCAAGGAGATGGGGATTTGGGCATAATCAGAAACTTCCAGAACAGTTTTTTAAGGTCACAAAGAATCTACATATCCAGTCAGGGGTGTGTAATTTTCCAATCTGCTTTACTCAGACACAAAACAGATATTGGGACAGAACTGGATCCAGGGTCCATTGCTGTGTTATAGTCTCCATAAATTACTCTCCTTTTTCTTCTTTTTTTCTTCCTAAAAGGGCTATTACTCATTCCCTTAGAAATCCCAGCATTTACACTTGGAAGAAAGGTCACTTTTAATGATTTTACAATAAATTCCTGTCCCTGCCTACACTATGACATGATTTTGCTCTCTAACAAAGTGTCTCAGTCAGTAAGGGACTCTATGACAAATTGCCTTAGAACAGGTGACTTTAATCACAAGCACTCATTTTTCATAGTTCTAGAAGCTGGAAAGCTCAAGATCAGTAGATTCCTTGAGGGTTGAGATATCTTTTCCTGGTTGAAAGACAGCCACCTTTTTAATATATCTTCACAGATTGGAGAGAGAGTTTTGGACCTTTTTGTTGTCCACTATTCCCATCATGAGAACTCCACCTTCATGGCTCCATCTGTTCTTAACAATCTCACGAAAGCCCCATTTTCAAATGTGATCACATTGAAGAATGGGGCTCAACCTAGGGATTTTTTGGTGATACACATATTTGAGCACAAAGTCAAACAATAAGAGGACCAGTTTAATTGTTATGGTCACTTTGCTACCTTTAATGATGCTATTTATTTCACATTAGATGTGTTGAAATTAAAGATGAGAGACAGATTGAGTTAAAGAGGTCAGTGCTCTCAGATTGTGTGCTTCTTGGCTAAAATTAAATTCTGCCATCATGTTTGGCTACCCTGGGGCTTTTCTGGGCTGCTGCTCCTTTGTATCTGTGTGATGGGGCCACCATAGAGGTCTTTGATCTTTAATGAAAAGGGGAAGCTCTTTAATGCCTAAGGACCATGAGACTAAAAAACTTTGGGTGGGAAATATCCCTGAGAAGACCTTACAGGAAGATGCCAACTGGGCTGTGGACAATTCAGGAGAAGGAAAGGAGCAGAGATGCATATGTCCTGGAGCATGGGAGGAAGCCACAGATCAACTACTCCCTCCAGAACTGAATATCAGCAGGAACTGAAGAGAGCATAAAGTAGTGGTGACAGCTAACTCAGCAATGAACCAGAGTGCTCTAGGGGTCTTCATCTCCTTGGTAGCTTTCTTCCTCCTTCTCTTCCCTTGTCCATCTCTCAGTCATCCTTTATAGAACTTCCTTCTGGTGTTGACTGAGTAATACCTTCTGACCAGACATCACCTTGAGGTGATGATATCTGTGATTAAAAACAAACAATAAAACAAAACACCATGATGGAGTGAGTACAGGGTTCTTGAGGGGCATGAAGAGGGGCATACTTCAGGATTAGAGACTAGGAAATCCTTGGATGAAGTGGGGCAAATGGTGGCTGTAAGGGTTTACAAGACAGCCAGTGTGGATAGAACCCAGAGTCCTTGGATGCATGTGCAGGGAGAGCAGCACAAAGGAGGGGTAGATTACAATTCATGGTTGAGACCATCAAAGTTGGAGAGAGAACCAGGGACTGGTCCTAAGTCTCTCTTAAAAATACAATAATTTAGACATTGTCTTGAGGGCAATGGGGACCTGTTGAAGGATTTTAATCAAGAAGTGACATGATTAGATCTGGGTTTTTAAAAGACCACTCTGGCTGCCATGTAGAGAAAGGATCAGTAGGAAATGAAATTAATCTATTATTCATTAAGGTATTGAAATTGGTTGGGGAGCATTTTCACAGACAAGGCTTCTCTTCAAAAATTTTAAAGAGAGACTTAAACTTTTGTTCTGTGACTTAGAAAGGCCATATGTAAAGTAAATAAAAATTGGAGAAAGAGCAACCACATTTGTTCATGCACAGTGCTAACTCTTAAGATCCGAGAATTATTTTTCTAACAATTTATTTTCTCCATAAATCCCTGGACACACTTTTCCTATGACATTATCATTCTGTCTGGATGTTTTTAAAACCAACCACAGTGATGAACCACCAAGAGCTGTCAACCTCGTCCTTCCTTCAGTATTACCTGGATTGAAAATGGATCTTTGCAAGGCCTAGTCATAGTAACTTGCCAAATCTTGACCAACACCTGTCCTTCTAGAGTCATGCTTAGCTGATGAAGACCAAGCACATTTCACCCTGACACTGAACTCTGAGCCAGGGCTTAAAGGTCCCTGAGGTTTTTAAAAAAACCACATTTTGGTTTTGAGATTTGGTTCACATCACAGGACCATTATTTCCTGCTTTATGTAAAATAAAGTGATAAGAGCAACTCCAAGGGACTGACATTGTCTGCAGGTTGCAGTGCTTTCTTTCTCTGACCACAGAGTCAGCATTTGGCTCTGCTTTCTCAGGAGACTTGTTCATAGCACAGAATTATCACACAATTTAGCACAGCTGGCACTCTGGCCTCAAGAGAAACCAGAAAAAGATTGGGGAGGATAAATGCCAGGCAGGTCGAACATAGGCTGAGAAAGGGGCCTGGAGAATAGAGAATCTCATTATAAGTTTAGGAATATTTTAAATCTCTGAAGGTTTCTTTTTACACTCATCCAAATTCTGTTAAAATTGCAAAGTAGTATTTGATTATTAGTCTTCCTATGACCACATTTAATATGAGATTCTGAAAGCTTTTCTAATTTAAACCTCTTTTCACCTTAACGTTTTCTCGTGAGATTCATAATATAATGCCTGATTGTCATTTGGCAGCTGAGGAAACTGAGGTGCAAAAATATTAAGAAGTTTATCTGAAGTCATATAACTAATAACAAAGCAATGATAAGATTCTAGTTTAACTTCCTAATCCTCACCTCTTTCCATTTGATAATGATGAAAATAGATTTGAATATAAAATGAAGCTCTGCAAAGAATTACAAAGAGTTACTTGATTCATAATAGCTATGGTTTGAATAAAATGGACCATTACTTTCTACCACCACTCTTCTTGAAGACTGAGCAAATACTAGAGAAGATGAAGGAAGTGCTAGAATAAGGAAAGATTTGATTCTTTAAAGAAAATTTATTTTTAGCATCCTATCTTGAAGGTTTTGCTTTTTCTCCTTCTTTTTCCCTAAACACAAATTCCCTGTTGGTTTCCTTATTTACTTTTTAAGAATCAAAGGAGAAAGACTGAAGGGAATGAATGTGGAAATATAGAAATCTCATTCAACTGAAATATGAGAGTATCAAGTGCATTCAGAGCATTGCAATAGACTCTGAAGAAGGGAACAAATAGAGAAAGTGGCTTAGTGGGTTTCAAGTTGCCACAGTATAAGGGCACTGGGAGGATTCAAGGAAAGGAATAATCAGACATGATTCCTACACTAGAGAAGCTTTTCCAACTAACTGTGTGAACACAATGTATGCACTGGAAATGGCTAAATATCAGCACAAGGTAATATGTAATACACGTAAAAATGGGTGAATTTTGGTTACATTTCTTTTTGCTGAAACAAACAGAAAACCACTTCAAACTATGAAGCAAAAAGGGACATAGGAGGACATCAGAGAATCCTTGCCCAAGGCAGGCTGCGCTTTTCAACATCAGAAGAGTCTGGAAAACTTAGAAAACTGGTCATCGACTGCCCGAAAGTCTCATTTCTGCACTCTTCAGCATACTTTCTTATTTCCTTCTTTATCTGTAAATCAGGAGTTGGCTGCTTCATTGTGCACATGGCTAAAACAGCTTTCCTGTTATTTCATTTATGTTTTTAATTAAAGTAACCAGGGCAGAGTGATTAGCTGCCTCTGAGTTGCAGTTAGGACAGAGATTCTAAATGGCTCATCATGAGATAAGTCTACTCTCTGATTGGGTCCTCTGTAGCTGGGTGGGAGAACCACATGCACAATGTAAATGTAGGGCAAGGATGCAGCTCAAGGTAATAAAAATGTCACATCCTGGAAGGTTATCTTATGTGTTTATTAGAGGAACTAGAAGGGTAAAGAAATTCAGCAAAAAGAATGTTAGGGACTAAATTACTGGAAGGTGTTGGGAAACTGGTGGAGCATAAAGAATCAATGCTGTTTAAAGAGATGAAAGATGATGAAGGCAAGTGGCAATTATATATAAGGAAAATAAATGAGACAAAGGTAGAGATGACTCTGCTATGTCTGAGGAGCACTGGGCAGATGCTTCTTCCTGGAGTTGAGGGTTCATTGCATAGAGCTGGAAAATTGAGTACTGTTGATGTGTGGTGCATATGAGGGGTAGATTTCTGGTTTCTGCTTTATAGATGCAGCTTTAGAAATTGTCAGCTTTAGAGACAGAACTTCTCCTAATTCATGAGAAGAGATGAATCTATCCAGTATATATTTTCTTTTTTTTAATTTTTTTTTAAAATTTTTGGTTCAATGTACACAAATGGAGTACAACTATTGTTTTTCTGGTTGTGTACAAAGTAGAATCACACCATTTGCATATTCATACATATACATAGTATAATGATGTTTGTCACATTCTATTATCTTTCCTTCCCCCCCCCCTTACTTTCCTCTATACAATCCATTCTTCCTCCATTCTCACCCCCACCCCCAGCCCCCGTTACGTGCCATCAACTACTTATCAGAGAAATCATTCGGCCTTTTCTTTGTTGGGATTGACTTACCTCACTTAGCATGATACTCTCCAACTCCATCCATTTACCTGCAAATGTCATAATTTTATTAATCTTTATGGCTGAATAATATTCCATTGTGTATATATACCATAGTTTCTTTATCCATTCATCTATTGAAGGGCATCTAGGTTGGTTCCACAATCTCACTATAGTGGATTGGGCTGCTATAAACATTGATGTGGCTGCATCACTATAATATGCAGATTTTAAGTCCTTTGGTTATAGGCCAAGGAGTGGAATAGCTGGGTCAAATGGTGGTTCCATTCTGAGTTTTCTAAGGAAACTCCATACTGCTTTTCAGAGTGGCTGTACTAATTTGCAACCCCAACAGCAATATTTGAGACTACCTTTTCCCCCACATCCTCGCCAACACCTATTGTTGCTTGTATTCTTGATAATAGACATTCTAATTGGCGTGAGATGGTATCTTAGGGTAGCTTTGATTTGCATTTCTCTTATTACTAGAGATGTTGAACATTTTTTCATTTATCTGTTGATTGCCTGTAAATCCTCTTCTGTGAAGTGTCTGTTCATTTCCTTAGCCCATTTATTGATTGGATTATTTGTGTTCTTGCTGTAAAGTTTTTTGAGCTCATTATAAATTCTGGATATTAGTGCTCTATCTGAAGTGTGTGTGGCAAAGATTTTCTCCCAATCTGTAGGCTCTCTATTCACATTGTTGATTGTTTCCTTTGCTGAGAAAAAGCTTTTTAGTTTGACTCTATCCCAATCATTGATTCCTTTTTTATTTCTTGTGCTTTGGGGGTCATGTTGAGGAAGTCTGGACCTACGCAGATACGATAAAGATTTGGACCTACTTTTTCTTCTATTAGGTGCAGGGTCTCTGGTCTAATTCCTAGGTCCTTGATCCACTTTGAGTTGAGTTTTGTACAGGGTGAGAGATATGGGTTTAGTTTCATTTTGCTGCATATGGATTTCCAGTTATCCCAGCACCATTTGTTGAAGAGGCTGTCTTTTCTCCATTGTATGCTTTTGGCTCCTTTGTCAAGTATGAGATAATTGTATTTCTGTGGGTTTGTCTCTGTGTCCTCTATTCTGCACCATTGATCTGCCTGTCTATTTGGTACCAATACCATGCTGTTTTTGTTACTATTGCTCTGTAGCATAGTTGAAGGTCTGGTATTATGATACCACCTGCTTCGCTCTTCCTGCTAAGTATTGCTTTAGCTATTCTGGGTCTCTTATTCCTCCAAATGAATTTCATGATTGCTTGCTCTATTTCTATGAGGTCCGTCTTTGGGATTTTAATTGGAATTGCATTGAATTTGTATGGCATTTTTGGTAGTATGGCCATTTTGATAATATTAATTCTGCCTAACCAAGAACATGGAAGATCTTTCCATCTTCTAAGGTTTTCTTTAATTTCTTTCTTTAGTGTTCTGTAGTTCTCATTGTAGAGGTCTTTAGCCGGGAGCACGGGACTCCGGTATATATTTTCAAAATGAAAAGGGAAAGGAATTGTGAAGAGAGAGTTTTAGACAGAAGTCAACAGTTCAGTCCAGAAATTTCAAATAAGGTAATGCTGGAGAGGTGTTCATTAGATGCAACGATTAAGAAATGACTGGATATTTTAAGTAAAAATAGGTTTATAAAAGTCTGTTGGGAAGACAAGGACTGTGTCAATGTGCAAGTGGGAAGCCAAGACAATGGAGGCATAGACTATGCCGCCATGGGATTATCTGTGAGGAGGAGATGAATGTGGAAAATCACTGGGGAAGAAGAGATTTGAAAATAGAGGAGAAGATTGACTCTGTTTGTAAATGAGAAGAAAAAAACCATAGGGAGGAAAATTCCCAAAAGGATTTGAGAGAGGATAGAACTTTGTTGAAATGTGTTTATAGAGTGATGATATCGGAAATAAAGATTGAGAAGAAGTCATTCTATTTGAAGATAAAAAACCACGAAGGAATATTCTGAATTACTCATTGATTTCTCAATCACTTTTATTTATATGATAATATTAAATCCATCTAACCACTGTGTGGAATCAGCTACCCGAATATTATTGAACTGCTATTCAGAAATGAAGGGTTAGATCCTCATAGATTACAGTTGGCCAGAGGTCAGTTGTCTGTCACTTATATATGAAGACAAGGATTCAAATTCAGATTCTAAAGCTTTAATTATGGTGCTCATTCAGCTTTCTCATGCTTTTCAGTCCTGGTGTATCTACAGTTACAGGGATAACCATAGGTACAGTGAGAAGAACAGACTTCAACATTGCAGTAAGTAGCAAAATTGAGATAGCATCTTAGACCATGTTTTGAGGAGTCTAAAAATAAAGGAAAAGGGAACTTGAGACGAGTAGGGATGTGGGAACTTCTTGTGGTTTTCAGCCTTGAGGAGGTTGTGTCACAAGAGGTACCAGTGGTGAAAGATGAAGGAGAAGAAAACAAACACATAATTTTGAAAAAGCACAAATTGGGGGAGTTCCACATTGAAAAGAATAGCCACAGCTCCTCCTGGTGGGAGGCGATGACAGAGAGGTGGGTGAAACATGGCATTTTGACCCAAGTTAGTAAACTAGCTTTCCTGTCCCTGAGTTTCCTCTTTGAAAATAGACACGAATATCTACAATACTGGTGTGAGAATGCTCTTAGAAACTATATGTAACAGCCCAGTACACAGTAAGAGCTGACATTCTGAGGCCTTAACTGTCATTGGGAATGCTAATGGGCTAGAGTCAGGGAACGCCTTGACTATTCCATCAGCTCCCCCTTACCTCTCACATCCCTTTCAGGTAGGTATCTGGGTCCACATGAGTCATTCTGGTCAGTGGGTTATGCACAGAAATGGTGTAAATTCCTTCTGAGACAAAAACATGAAAAGTCAATGTGTGACTCACAGCTGTCTTTCTCCCTGCCTAGCATATAGAATATTCCAGAAGGCAGAGACACTGGAAAAGGTAAAGTTCTCTCTTCTACTTTGTCCTGACTAGAATTAGTCATGTACTGTGATTGAAAAATGTACTTATCTTGTGTTATGCTACTGATTTCAGAGTTAATTTGTTAAGCCTGCCTGACCTAGCCTATCCTGACCTTTCTACGCCTATTCTGACCCTTCTACGCCTATCCTGACCCTTCTACGACCACTAGACCACAGGCAGTTTCACATTTTATACATCTTCTTTGTAAGGATGCATGTTAAACCACGGCCTAGTTGTTTATAAAATATTTCTCTCAAACAATGAAAATCCTCAATTTACTTATATTTCCTTCAAGGGAACTTACAAACTATTGTCTGAGCATTGGTCATACACACGGTGCTGAGAACCCAAGGTTAGTAATAATAATAATAAACATTTGTGCTGAGAACCCAAGGTTAGTAATAATAATAATAAACATTGCAACTCTTCATTTCAGTTGCAATTTAACCTCATAGCTAAATTATGAGTTGAATTCTACAATTAACTTCATTTCACAAACGAGGGAACTGAGGCCCAAAGAGATCAATTACTTTACCAAAAACATACAGTGAATGGGTGGTCAAGCTGGAATTCTTAACTAGATGCTAGAATTCATACTTTTAATTAGTATTTATACTTTTTCCTTACTAAACTGTATGTACCCTAGAGGAGCATTCAGTCTCTGGAAAGAATTCTAAAATTATAGGCTACATATTGGGTGCATTGGAACTAAGTGAGGAATTTATACAAAAGTAGATATTCTGGAGCCCAGATCCACTGAACCAGAAACTCTGTGTGCAGGGAGCACCCAGAGTAAAGGCTGCTTCTGCCTATCAACCTAAGCGATGCCAGGTAGAATTCATATGTGATTCTTTACGTATCAAAAATTTGTGGGACTTCTTCATTATTTCAACTACTTATATAAATATTTTATATGACATCTTAAATCTGCATAATTCAGAATCACCCAAGATGTGACCATAATGTATCTAAAGTATCCAAAGTCCATGTACTTTAGGGCATATCAAGTAGCAGTCTCTGTCCACTGCTCAATGTCTTTTTGGTGTGTGCGGGGGCCTCACAACGTGTTCGAATGACTCTACTTACCTTGTTAGTCATTACCAATTCTCCACAACTCTGCATCTTGCTCTGAACCTGAGGACCACGGTGGCGATGGAATAGGATGTGATATAAGACTCCAAAGGTTGATGGTGGCTTTGCCATTGGTGTTTAGTAGGCTGCTCAATTCCTTTCTCCCCTGTACTCCTTTCAGTACCTGCTACCTGAACTTATATTCCTGAGTTGTGTTGACCCTGAAATGCCTTTGTCATTGATTCTGAGCAGAATCGAAACCCATACCCGGGTCACTCTCAGATAAAGATCAAGTTATTCCAGCAAATAAAGATATAGGACAGTTTTGTTTTCTGCTCACCCCTCCCCCAAAGAGACTACCAGTCACCTGTAGCATGACACTTCTCCTGGCCCAGTTGAGAGAGGAGAACATATACACCTATACACACACCACAACTGGTGCCATGGCATTGAATTATATTTGGCCCATTGAAGAAAGCACAGGATAGCTAGCAACATCTGTTTAATCATTTGCCAATTCTCCCTTTGAACATTACAAATGCTGTTTGAGCTCAGCTTCCCTGAGAGTTTGATTGAGGAATCACTGCTAATGGAAATCTAAAAGTTCAAGTGAGTAGCCATGACAGGTAATGGTTGATTCTTTTTGCTGAACTTTCATTTCACTCCTAGTTAAAGAATATTTTCAGGAACTATAACCTCTAAGAACCTATTGACACTCGAAGCTATATTCAAGATAGCTAAAATGTAGGATAAAAATTTATTTTAGGCATCTGTGTGATATTTTTAAATACACACAGGATTTTTTTCCTGCTTGCTTAGTATAATTTCTGCACTCAGCAGTATCATCAAAGAAAAAAAAAAAAAGCTCTTTTCTTTTAGCTGATATATGACTGGTTTCTGAAATGAGATCCCCTGGTCTCTAAGACTAAGAAAGAAGATTCTGACCTCTTGTGGAGTCTAAAGGGAGCATTTTATAGCATTAAGGATCATGTAGCCCAAAGTGGTAGGGATGGAGATATATATATATATATATATATATATATATATATATATATATTCCTCTTGCTTCTGTGATCAATGCAATTTAAAACTGGTTTCTCCTTCCTCTGACTTCTAATATGATGTATGGGTGGTTCTGGTCATAGAATTTTTAAATACTGCCATGTTTAATGATGTTTTATTTATTCAGTATGTTTATTTAACACACCCTATATGTTAGGAATTTATTAAGTGATGAAGAAAATTATAGAATTAAATGAATCATTTCTTGCCCTTAAGGAAGGAACAGCCTTCTAAGAAATTGCATAAAAGTAAATATATAATTATAAAGTAATATGAAAATTATATTAACAGAAAATTTGTGTGAAGTGCTTTAAAATCTCAGATGTATTTGTGTATACTTTATCTTCCTAATTTGTAAGATTTTAAAATTCATCCACTGTAAAATTTTTGCCTGTATCCATTTCCATATTTACTTGAATTTATTTGAATAGTGTCTTAGTCTGTTTTATGTTGCAATAACAAATATCTGAGGCTGGATACTTTCTAAAGAGAAAAAGGGTTTATTTAGCTCACAGTTTTGGAGACTATAAGTGAAAGACGGGGTGACACTTATCTGATTGTCTTTGGTGAGAAGCCTCATGTCTATATCACAACATGGCAGATGCATCATGGTCAGAGTGTGCCTGAGAGGCAAAGAGCCCAAGGCAAGTCAGGAAACCAGAGATGTTCAGGAACTAGTTTTGTTCTTTTCATAACAATGGGGCCCTCTGAGAACTCCTTTAATCCTTTGGAGAACAACACACCCGATGACCTAATCATCTTTCACTGGGCTCCATTTCTTAAAGGATGTTTGTTACCTCTTAACCTCACCATACTAGAGACTGAGCTTCTAGCACATGAACCTTAAGGGGACAAAGTCAACCCACACCCAAACCATATCAGGTATTCTTCAGTGTTGATAGGTTTTGTTTCATTTTTGGTTTTGGAGGAGCATATTCTCTAGAATTACCTAAACTATTATTTTTATTAAAGTACAAGCTACAGAAGATGTAGCATGCCACAAGTTTATCTGTAAAGATGCAAATTTCCTTCAGGTGTTAATTTCCTTCTGCCCAAAGGATTTCCTTTAACTTTTCCTGAAACATGACTTGCTGTCAATGAGTTTTCCTCCAGACAGAGAAATCCTTATGAGTCATAAAAATCAGTTAGTTTTGAAGAGTGACTGAATTAGAACAGAAATAAAATATAAGAGGCATGTTAGGCTGGAGTGGACAAGATTTAGTCACTCATTGGATGGTTGTGGGGTGAAGTGTGATGTACTAAAAGTACCTCTTAAACATCATGTCCTATGCAATAAAAGGGAAAGAGCAAATGGGGTAGTAAATCCGAAAGTAGTGTTATTGAAGATGATTAGATTGTCCATTTGGAAAACCCAGAAACCACTGGAAAATTACTGTACTTAATGAAGAGTTAATGTTTATGTATAAAATTAATAGCTTTCCTACATACAAGAAATAGCCTGCTAGAAAATATAATGGTAGTCAGGTGAGGTGGTGCCCATCTGTAATCCCAGTGGCTTGGGAGGCTGAGGAAGGAGGATTGAGAGTTCAAAGCCAGCCTCAGCAATGGAAAAGTGCTAAGTAACTCAGTGAGACCCTGTCTCTAAATAAAACACAAAATAGGACTGGGGATGTGGCTCAGTGATAGAGCACCCCTGGGTTCAGTCCCCAGTACCAAAAAAAAAAAAAGAAAAAAAGAAATTTTGATGGTAAACAGCAGCAGTAGTGGCAGCAGCAGCAACAAAACTGGTATATTTCATCAAAATAGAACAAGCATTTAAAACATCTGGGCTAAGATACAATCTCATATAAAAAGGTCATGATTAGATGAGAGGAGACTTATAAAGACTCGAAGGAAAAATTAGTAATGAGGAAGATATACCTTGAATATTATCTTGAACATATACCTAATATTTCACATTTGTTTGTTATTTAAATGAATCTGTAGATTTATATAATTCACCATAGAAATAAATTGGATTAATTTGGTGACCAATAAGTTGAAACTAACGTTTATTTTGAATGGATGAACACACAATATAAACAATACAATCCTGGGGTGATTTGTCCTATCAAGTATTAACATGTTATAAAGTCATAATAATAACACATAAAGTCATAATAATGCAAGCATAGGAATGAATAGATTAGTGAAACAGAATAAAGATCATGACCAGAGTTAGGTGACTATAGGATTTATTTTGTGATAAGTATTGGCCAAATTGGTGGGGAAATAACAGATGACATTACTGGAGAAACACTAGTGTTTTATCCAAATAAAATTAGATTTGTACTTTATAACAAATGTTAAAATTAATTCTAGACTGATTACAGATTTGAATATAAAATAAAACCATAAAATTCCTAGAAGAAAAATATATGAATATATCTGTAGCTACTCAAGTCTGATGATTTTCTAACATGATAATAAAGATAGAAATCATTCAAAATAATCTGTGCCTCATTTAAAATATATGACTAAAATATTTAAAACTAAATATCATAAAATTCCACTTATGCATTTAAAATGAAACCATTGACTCATAAAATCTGGTAATGGACAAAGTCTAAATATAATTAATATATAAACCCAATTCACAATCAACATGGAGGGATTGTTTATAAACTAATAAAAAATTGGACAAAGCATATGACCTAGTTATTTGTAAAATGACAGGTATGATTGACAAAGAGACACATGGCAAGATTTTTAGCCTCAGTCATAAAAGGGTAATATTAGAGATAAAGATTATGCCTCTTGAAAGAGCAAGTAGAATAGGTCAGAAAACAGAAAATGAAACTATAAAAGAAGAGCAAAGAAAATGTCAAAGATAAGATGTGTGATAAGTTGTATTACTTTTTATTATAAACACTTTGCTCTCTTGGGTGAAATATACTTTCCTGCTACAATGAAGTCACTTTGGCAATGTAATTTGGGGGTGGAGGCGCAAAGAAATATCACTTCCAGGCAGAAGTTTTAAGAACCACTTTTTTCTTTGCTACCCTGATGGAGTCTGTACGAAACGAAGACTGCTCCACTCACCAGGATGCAGAATGAAAAGTTCATGTCACAGATCCTCAGTCAGACTGATGGAAATGTAGTCTGGGGAGAAAAACACTACTGTTATTGAAAGTCACTGTGACAATGGGGTGATTTGTTACTTTGGTAGAACTTAGTGCATGCTCACTAGTATTTCTGGCCTATTTATAGTTTGAGTTCTCATTGGAAAATTGACCTATCCACAGGAAAGGGATTCCAAACAAAAGAGATAACTTATCCGAAGTATGCATACAAAAAATGGAAGGGTGGGCGGGACAGCATGTTAAAAGACTGGTTTGTCACAAGTGGAAAGATTTTGGTAGAAAATGAGAAATAAATGAATTGAAATGGAAATGGTAATAGAGAGTAGGGTGTCAGATGCTTGATCCATATGTTTGTATGCATTGAGGACTTGACTTGAACAGCAGTGTTTCAATGTAGAGATTACTAGAGTCAAGTTTCACTTTGGTTCCATGATTTTTGGAGTGTTAAAAATTAAGCTCCTATTTCTTCCACCAATGCCTTCCACCCTCCTATGTTGATTCTGAATCAAAAAACAAGAAAAACAAACATGTTGAAAATAATTTGGTTTGGAGTTCTTATTTGGTTTATTTTAATTCACTGTTTTTAATTTGACCAATTGGTTTTATGAATAATTTATTCATTTATTCACTCAACGAATGAATCATTGAATCCATAAATGGGATAATTCGTAGTCAGCAGTTATAGGTAAATAGAGAAGGCTCTTCAAATTGAGAAGCTACTTGCCTAGACCTGTCTTGCAGGTCTCAGCAAACCTGTAAATCCACTGAAGGGACCAGGATTGGAAAGCTCTGTGTTGTGCAATAGTGAGTCTGAGCGAACAAATGACTTTGTACAAAACTTATTCTGATTAAATTATGGCAAGTGAGAAGGAAATCATTCATATTCTTATTAAATGTGATCCTGAAAGGTGATAGGGATAAAGTTGTCCAGATATGTCTTATATTTTAGGAATGAAACCATGCTGGCTTTCTGACTCAGGATGTTAACTTGGATTGACATGGAATGCTTGCCCTGGTATTCCAGTAGTTACTACTAGAAGCTTTATTTATCCTAACATATTGTAGTTATCATTATATATTTCTAATTATATCCATAATATATATACTCAAATGTCATTTGAGTATATATCCCTACACTCAAATATCCCCATACTCAAATATCATTTCTCTTCTCTCAGATAAAATGACTTCTCACTGCCAGCCATATAGACCTATAGGTCTCTCACTCACATTAATATTTATTATTTTACTCAACTGTATTTGACTTATTCCCTTAAGATATACTCTTCAAGTGTGAGATATAAAAGATTTATAGTAAATTGGCATTTTTGTTTGCCCCTCTAAACATTGAGAAATGATTGCCTGCTTTTATTGCATATTTATTATTTTAAGAATTACTATCATCTAAAGTATTTCTATGGGAAAGGGGATAGCTAGAACGGAGCGATGACATGCCAAATCATCAGTAGATAAGAAAGTCCCATACTATCTCTATTAGAATTGTTAGTCATAAAACTCATACGATCCTTAAACTAGAGTTTTTACCAACAGAATCTAATTATGTTTCTTGACAAACCAACTGTCCTTTTCCCAAGGTGTTTAAAGAATGGAAAGGTATCCACAGAGAATTTGGACAACAGAGAAATTGTGTGTTAGTATAAAGGTTTTTGTATCATAAATAAGACTAGAAAGCAGGTGCCCACAGCTATGCCTACTGCTGGACCTAATAAAGCACACTGGCTCTGCAGCTATAAAGCACTGAGTTGCTATTTTTGTGCAGAAACTTTCGACTCATGGTGTGAGGCTGAGAAATAAACTGTGTTGGTCTCTTTGGATGGCAAATGCACATGCTTCTTTGCAATGTGATTGTTGTGGGGACACTGAGGACGTGTAGGTTGGAATGACCAACAGTTGCATAGCAGGTTGAGATATCCTGTGTGTGAATACCAACTACTTCTTGGACTTTCTTTCTCACTGTTTAAATTTTTCTCCCTTTTACTTCCCTTCTCTATCCTTTTTCTGGATATTCTTATTCTTCTGACTAATTTAATGTTGGCAGATCCCCATTTCAGTCTTTAGCCTTTGTTTCCATTTACTTTACATAATCTTTTCTGGTGGTTTTCTCTGGTGGTGGTGTTCAGTACCAGTTACATTGGATAACACCTACATCAGCGTCTCTGGACCAATGCTTTTCTATGAAATTCTGGATTGTATCTTTAATCCCTGGACATCTCAAGTTTATCTTGTCCCAAGCGAGTTCATAACTGTACCTGAAATATTCAACTAATGGTACTACCAGTCACTGAAGCACTAAAAACTTCAGAGCCAAGGTATCACCCCATTGCTTCCCTTTCCTTTATTCCTCATACCTTATTGGTCTTTAATTCCTATCAATCACATTTCTTTACTATTCCTTGTATTTATCCCCTCCACCCCATGCCCATCGTAATTTGTCCTTACCATCTCTCACACCGTTAGATTAACCTCCCTGCCTGTGCAGATTCCTGGGTGAAATGTGCTTATATACTCAGGTTGTCACTGTATCTTCCTTCATCAAGCTTCATTTTAGCCATTGTCATAGACAGTCCTTAATTTATTAACTGTCAATTTCTACTACAAACTGTATGCTCCTTCAGGAGAAGAAGCTAATCTTTACATGCCCAGGACTCAGCCCAAAGCCTGGCACCTGGTAGGTGATCAATAAACAAGTGTTATTAATATAATGAATAAATAGATGCACAGATTTTTGCTTGAAAATGATTCAGCATATCCTCTCATTCTGCTATACTAGGAGCAATACTTTGAGAATGTTTTAGTGACTAATTAATATTATTTTCTTATTAGATTAATAAGGTTATGGCACTTTGTAGTTGGTATAACAGCTAAAGTACTGATGAAGACCAAGGGCTGGCAGCTCTAGATTTCTTCTGCTTATTTATACTTTTATGGATAATTACTATGCATATTAATATATATATTTGGTTAGTGTCTACGTTTTGAATGCCCAGAAAGAGGCAAAAGAGGCAAAAATGATTGATATAACTACATCTTTATTTTATTAGATTTTAAAAGAATCTCTATATCTCTTAGGAAATACATTTAGTGGTGGGTTTTCAACTTAAGTATAAAAGAAAATTTTGTACTTTTGATATAGTAACATCTATCTACATCAGTCTGAAAATGATTTAAGTGATTCAGATCTTACAGTTTGTACAATGATGTATTTTCTCAGTTTCCAGGACCTAGCACTATCTCAGACTCTGTGGATGGGGTGGGGTTGTTTTTATTTAATAAAACATTATATTATACCAAGAGCGAAATTATTGTTTCTGACAAGGCATGTAAGAATTTGGTTAGATCTGACTCAAATGAAAATGAAATAAGCTAATTTTGATTCAAAAGCTGCAGACTTTGCCTAGTTGTGAAATGAGGGTTTGTGATGGTGTCGCCATAGCAACCAGCACTGAGGGAGCTAAGCTTCCAGTGCCCTTGTCCTTCATCTCTAGCAGGTTATAGAGCCCCTATCTGGAGGAACAGTGTCAGCAAGTTAATAGTGAGAAATCACCAATGGAAACATTTACCATCACCAAATCTGTGTTTTATGTAATTAACTAATGATTACAATTCTTAAGGTAACTGCCTAAGCAGGTTACAAATTGAAAGTTTCCAATAGAAAATCCAAGGTCTTTTGTTTTCTCCTTAAAAAAAAAAAATTCCTCAATTGTTTTCTCAATTCATTGCCTTTCCACATGGACCTCTGTTCATATTGAGAAGTGATTAGTTCTGGTTGTACCAGAAAGAGTGTCCCTTATCCCTGCCTTGGTTATTCCTTAACAGCTCCACACAGTAAGATGTCCCCATGTGAAGAGAGAATTGATGGAATAGTGATTTCTTAGTGTAGAGATGAGACTGAGGGGACACATAATCTCTTCCTTGAGGGTTGTCAAAAGTTCTTTAAGTCATTATCAGATCCATTGTCTTTGGTTCTTTAAAGCTAGTGGTGATTTCTGAAATGGAATCTCAGACTTTTCCATACCTGCATCCTACTTCTCTTCACTATGCATCCCCTCTTCACCGTGGTGTTAGTCAGTTTCTATTACTATAGCAAAATACCTGAGATCATCAACTAAAAAAAGAGGAATAGTTTATTTTTGCTCATAGTTTTGGAAGTTTCAGTCCATGATCTGTTGCTTTGGGATCTGTGGTAAGGTAGCACATTATGATGGGAGCTTGTGGCAAAAGAAGCTGCTCTCTTTGTGGAGTTGGAGAAACAAAGAAAGAATAGGAAGGGGCTGCATTCTCAATATCTCCCTTAAGGGCACACTGTCAATGACCTAAGACCTCCTAATGAGTCCACTTCTGAAAGGTTCCTACACCTCCCAATAGTGCCTTGGGCTGGTTACCAAGCCTTTAACACAGATTCAAACGATAGCAACCATAATAAGTACACAGGGAACTCTTGTGGATTAGTTGGCATGGCTTAATGATGGTTAAGGTAGGAAAAACTTTGGAAACATCAAAAAAGGAATTGGATGAAATGGCTATTATCATCTCTATTTTACAAATGAGGAAATTTAGTCTCAAGAGAGTTTAACATCTGGCTCTAAGTTCAGCAACCTGTCTACGTGAGAACTAGGACTTAAATCCAAGCTTTTCTGACTCCAAAGCCTGGGGTTCTTTTTTTTTAAATTACCATGTATTAATTATATATATTAATGGGGTTCAGTGCAATATTTCATTACAAGTGTACTGTGTGCCCTAATCAAATCCAGCTCCCCTTTAACTACCCCGTCCCTTACAACTTTCTTTTTCTAATTTTTACATATTGAGGGAGAACATGTGGTACTTGTGTTATTGTGTCTGGATTATTTCACTTAACACAGTGTTCTCCAGTTCCATTCATTTTTCTGCAAATGACAAGATTTCATTCTTTTTTTATGGATGAATAATATTCCATTGTGTATATTTATCTCATTTTCTTTACCCATCCATCAGTTGATGGGCCCCTGGATTGATTGCATTATGTAGCATTGTGAATAATGCTACAATAAACATAAGTAAGCAGGTATCTCTTTGGGGTGTTGATTTAGTTTTCTTTGGCTATATATACCCAGGAGTGGGAGAGCAGGACTGATCACATGATAGACCTATTTTTAGTTTTTGGAGGAAACTACATACTGTTTTCCAAAATGATTATACTAATTTACATTCCCAGCAACAGAGAATGAGAGCTCCTTTTTTTTCTCCACAGCCTTGCCTGAATTCATTTTTAAAATAATAGCCATTCTAACTGGGATATGATGATATTTCACTGTGGTTTAGATTTGCATTTCTCCAAAGGCTAAAAATACCAAGCATTTTAAATACATGTTTGTTGGCCATTTATATTTATTCTTTTGGAAAATGACTGTTTGGATAATTTGCCCATTTTTTCATATGAGAGCACAAAAGATCCCAAGTAGCCAAAATCATCTTGAAGAGAAAGAAAAAGCTGGAGGCAGCATAATAACTGATTTCAAGGCACTACAAAGCCACAGTGACCAAAACAACATGGTACTGTCATAAAATAGGCATACAGACAAAAGGAGCAGAATAATTCCAGAAACAGACCCACATATCTTCAGTCAATTGATTCTCAGCAGTTTACTGGTGAGTCCAACAAAAGGGTCAAGAACATACACTGGAGAAAGGATAGCCTCTTCAACAGACAGGTGCTGGGAAAACGACAGAACCATATGCAGGAGACTGAAACTCGACCCCTATCTCTCACCCTGTACAAAGACAACTCAAAATGAATAGAAGACCTAAATGTAAGATGTGAAATTACCAGAAGAAAACATAGGGGAAGCACTTCAAGAAGGTGACATACCAATGAATTTTGGATGAGACACTAAAATACAGGAAACATAAACAAAAACAAATGAGATTCCATCAAACCAAAACAGATGTTCTGTTCCTTTTAAAAGGAATTAATTAATTTTTTCTCAGTTCTACAGTTTTGATGCTTAGAGTCCAAGGTCAAGTTGAGTTCTTGTGAACATTGGCATCCCAGGTGGTGCCTTCTCATGGTGAAAAGAGTGGTCTCGCTCTCGTTTTAACGTGGTGAAGAGAGTCAGTCTCTCTCTCCTTCTCTCTCTCTCTCTCTCTCTCTCTCTCTCTCTCTCTCTCTCTCTCT